>CM038214.1:321940253-322216724 GCA_021442155.1 Cymbidium sinense | reverse complement strand
TACAACTTTCTAAGTGGAACCGCCATTTAGATAGTTCTCATGGCAATGTGACGTTATCCGACCTAGAGTGACTACTAAGGAGCCCCGAGGAAGACTAGACTGCACTTGAAGGGCCATGAGGGAAACCACTAGGGGACTAGACCTAAACCTTAAATATACTTGATCCAGTCAGTGCATGAAGGCTAATCTAAGAAGAAAGCATAGTAGACTCACATCCTCTTAAACAAAGCCACATGAGGTAGCTTATCGACCACATAGTAAGGCCTACCAAACTAACAAGGCACTCATCTGTGTGAAGTGGCCAAGTAAGGAAGGAAAGTGTAGTAGACTTACATCCTCTAAAGCAAGAAGACCATTGGGTGACATACTGCAGGTAGCACGTCACCGCACCTAGAACTATTGAGTGAGAGTGCTGCGTATCTCAACTTAGAGTAGCCAGACAAAAAAGATTTGTGTTTTTTAATATGTTTATGTGTAGTTTGTGTTTGTGTCGATGAAAGGATTCGGGTTCTTTACACTTACCATAAACACATTTTGGCAGATTCAAAAATAAGAATACTTATAACATGGAAGAGATTGAATTCGAAATAGAATTTTCATTGATAATAATTATTTTCAAACATGATTTATAATATTTCTTTAAGTAGAGTTCATTGATTGGAAGCATTGGGTGCTCTACCTTATGATTAATAAGCTGATAAGATCCTCCTTGGTAAGCCTTAGCTATGTCAAAAGGGCTTTCCCAATTGGCTTCAAACTTGCCTCCCATCTTACGATGTGTAATAATCGGTCTCCATAGAACTAAAATAAGCTCTCTCACTTGAAAATCTCTAGGATAGACCAACTTGTTGTGAGCTTGATTAGCTTTGTACAACTCAAAGTTTTGGCATGCCCGCAAGTGTCTCTCCTCCGAACCTTCGAGCTCTTCAAACTGCAACTAACTCGCTATGATCTTGATACCAATAACTATCCTGATGGGAGTTTCTCTAATGGTAGAATGACTTTGGATTGATACACTAAGGATAAAGGAGTATACTGAGTTGGAGTTCTATATGTGTTGTGGTAGGCCCACAAAACTTCAACTAATTACTCATGCCACTGTCGCTTGTTATTATCGAGTATCTTCTTTAGTAATTAGATGAGAGTTTTATTGAAGGCTTCTGCTAAACTATTTGCCCTCGGGTAGTTGATGGTAGAATATCTCCAATCTATGATATGTCTTTGGGCAAAGTTGTTGATCTCTTTGAGCAAAATTGCCTTCATCCATTTGGAAAAGTAGTAATAGTAGCTAAGATGAACCAATGACCCTTGGAAGAAAGAGGATTAATCAAACCAACTATGTAGGTACCCTAACACCGAATGTCTATGAGGCCAATGTAAGATGTAGAATGTTGGGTGGTTGGTGTGGCACCACACCTTGTATTTGACATTGGTGCCATCTCCTAGCTGTATCCATGCAATCTTTGATCATCGATGGCCAGTAGTATCCTAGTCTCTTGATCTTGGCTTTCATCTTCAGACCAGATTAGTTGGCTCCACATAATATTGAGTGTACCTCAATCATGATTAGACATGCTTCATGCTTGTCTAAACAACATAACAACATATGATCGAAAGACCGCCGGTACAAGACACCATCCACAAGAGCTTAAGAAAGTGCTCTCTGCTTCATCTTGTGGGATTGAGACTTCTTATGAGGTAGTTTGTTTTTATTTAGGTAATCCATGAATGGTTCTCCTCATCCTTCTTGGCAATGGAAACCTCTTTAAGATTATACTTTTGATGAGTTCAATATCAATAAGAGATAAGACTTGTCTATTTTGGACCTCATCTTCTGACATGCCAACTCTCAAGCAAGCTTGGCTAAAGATTATGATGTTCTCTCCTCAAGAATCATATAAATGGTAACCTTTGGGATTTGACAACAACTTTATGGTGTACTTGAGGTAGTGATGAAGCTTGGCTTTCTAACCTTATAGACCCAAATGATTTGGTTGATAACTAGCTAAGAACCTCAAAAGATGTTGATGTTCTAGATGATTAGAGTAATGACTAACTCCATACTGGCAGTTAAAGCCTCATATTTGGCTTCATTGTTAGTGCAAAGATTGGACATATGTTATGAGAATCTCATCACATCATAGTCCAGAGTTAAGAGAACTATTCTTACCCTTGCCTTTCCTTGAATAGTAGATTATGGTTTTTCTCCTCTTTGAGAGGAAGTCACAGCATCAAAGTACATCTCCCTAAGCAATGCATCATCAGAGAGTCAATACTGGGGGTGTGCTAAGAAATCACAAGCACTTGTCCTTTCACCACACAGGGGTAAGAATGAAAATGTGTACCAACCATCCTGATAATTTGGTGATCATGAGATACTATAGTGAATTGATCCTAGAGATTAAGTTCATTATGAGGAAGCATGTAGTGTAGCTTTTGGGATGCAAAGATTAAAGCTAGACAATGCTTCTCAATGGGTGGATAAAGATTAGGATTACGATGGTGAGGTAGAGTGTATTTTCCTTCCTCATCATTGGCTTGGCCAAAAGCACCAAGGAGTCATAACAAGTAAAGTATGATACAACCGATGGGGCTAGAACTATGGCGTCATCGTAATGCTTGATGTCTTCAAGGCATGCTCACACTTGTCATCCCACTTGAACTTGGCTTCCTTTTTGACAAGTGGTGAGATTGGCTGACATCTTCTTGATAAGTTGGATATAAAGCATCTTAGATACACCAACCGCCATTGGAATGATCTAAGTTGAGTTAAAATTTTATGGGGTGGCATTTCTAATATCGCCTTGATCTTCTCGATCGATTTCATTCCCCGGTGTTACAATAAACCCAAGGAATTTCCTAAAGCTACTGAATGCATAGGGGTTCATTTTGAGGTTAAATTATCTTAACTATTCAAAAACTACCCTCAAGTCAAAGAGATGGTCTTCCTTTTCTCTATTTTGGCCTTGAGATCATTGACATAGCACTCGACTTGATGATGAATGAGTTTGTCAAAGATTCAAGTCATTGCCTGCTAGTATGTAGCACCTACATTTTTAAAGCTAAAAGGTATGACCTCATAGCAATAGATTCGGTAAAAGTATTTTTCATCTTCATGGGCCATCTTTATTTGTTATATCAGATGAGCCATCCATGAAAGATAAGACGCATGAGATGAGGTAATGTCCACCATCGCCTTTGAAATTGGTGGAAATTCATCTTTGGACATCCTTATTTAAATCCATAAAATTGACATATGTGAATAATCATTTTTTCTTAACTAGGACAACATTACAACTGTAGGTATTTTTTCCTGATGAAGCCAAAGATCAATCAATTTCTTGACTTCATAAATGACTATGTTCTATGTCTAATTGCATGTGCCTAGGTGCTTATTGATAGGGTTAGCTATTCTAGCTAGTTTATGGACCACTATATTAGGAGCCAATCCATGCATATCTTCATAACTCCATGCAAAGTAGTCCTTAAACTCAATAAATAGCCTAACTAAGTCATTGGTTTCAATTTCATTCAACAAAGAACTGATGTATGTCCGGCATGGATCTTCTTTTCCTAAGTTGATTTCTGAGCTCATGGTAACTTGATCACTTCTTGAACTGGATGCATCTTTGACTTCAAAATCAGATCATTTGAAGTTTCTAAGAACATCTCCTCATATGAGTTAATATGATTTGAAAAGAACATATCATTCCAAATGATTGGTGATGACCAAGAATCATCATTGAATGGACCCACTGCACCGAATCCTAGTCTCAGTCTTGATTGAAAGATTTTGCATTTGTTCTTCCATATTCTTTCAAAGTTGTCTGACCTATGCTTTGACCAAGTATGTGGGATTAACCCTTTCTTTGATAAATTATGATCACAATGCAAGTACCAATCAAAAGGTAATTCTATTAAATCTTTATATGAATTATCCTCAAGTTCTACATCAACTTCTTGACTTAAGGATGATGCTTAAAAGAACCAAATCTTCACACTGTGGATGACAAGGGCTTTTAACTACCAAGCCCTCAACTTTTAAGAGGAAAGTGGGTTAGAGCTAAGGTTCCCAACCGATGCTAACTATTTCACATATATAGACAGATACACTTATGCTTTGGGAGCTCGATCTTCATTGCTATCCTCAAGTCACCTCCAAGGGAATCTACTATAAGAGTGGTCAGTGCTAACCATATAAGACTCATCCTATGAACTAGATTCTAAGTCTATATGGATAGTAGGTGTCTAGTGGGACATATCTATTAGGTCAATAAGAAGATTTTCCACCCTGGACCTCTAACCGCCTCTTCCCCTGGTGGTGGTCATCCCTACCCATATGTTCAAATGGAGTAATAACTGGTTAAATCTAATGTTAGGCTCCACTTCCTCCTCCAAGTCTATTTCCCTTTATTTTCTTTTTCATTTTCTCTTTTCTTTTCTTTCTTCTCTTTCTTTTCTTTTTTAAACTTGGCCAAGTTTGAGAATAGATTGTTGATTTTGAGGGAGGTAGTCGCATCCTCATATATGCTCGACCTCTATAAATGGATTTAGATCTCCTTTGACATAGTAGAGATCCCACCTCTCATGAACTTCATACAATGTAGAGGATGGAACTATGTTGTTCTCATGTATCCATGGTCTCCCAAGCAAAGTGTTGAATGATGTATCCAGTCTATAAATATGAAACTTGGCTTTGGTCTTCCAATCATCTATCTCCAAGGGCAACAAAACTATGGAGCCTAAGGCCTGACCTCAATTTTGGAGTGATTCACCTTCCCATCTTAGACTTAGGAGTCTAGACACTAAGACTTTCCCTAGTCATAAGACACTTCTAACAATTAAACACTTAACCTAAGCTCAAAGACTTAGATGGTTAACCATATGATTAGTTATGCCTGGGATTAGGATAATCACTACCCTACAACCCAAATCCAATCCATGTTCACCTTCTCAAACCAAACCTCAAGTTCAATTCAAACATCACCCAAATCCAACCAAAACCAAATGATTGAAGCCCATGATCAAATCCAAACTTGAAACCCTTCCTAAGCCATATGGCCTATCCCATGGACTTAGCCAAATCTTAATCCAAATCAATCCAAAATCAATTGATTTTCTCATAATCAATTTATATCTTCAATCATCTTCTTAAATATAATTCAAATCTACATTCAAATGATCAAAACTAAATCAAACTAAATAAAATTAAATCAAAAGCCTTCCTAAGCCATATGACTTATCCATGGAATTAGCTAAATATAAATCCAAATGTCAAACTTAATTGAATTTCACAAATCAATCATATTTTCAATCATCTTCACAAATTTAAATGAAATATACATTTAAATCATCAAAACTAAATCAAACCAAAAAATCCAAACCTAAGCCACATGACCCAACTCCATGGACTTAGCCAAATTCTTCATTCCAAAACCCAAATTCAATTGATTTTCTCATGAATCAATCATACATTCAATCATATTCACAAATATAAATGAAATCTACAATCATCAAGCCAAACCAAAATCAACCCAAGTCAACTTAACCTTTTGATTGAAATGTTCAAATGAACCAAAACCCATTTGAACCAAAGCCAATTACAATTGAATTTATATATCAATCACAAATCCATATATAAACTCAACTAAATCAAACTCAACTAAAAATCAAGCCAACTAAACCCAATTGGTCCACTTGACCCAAAGTGGCTAATTTGCCCTATTTGAGCCAAGTTCTAATCCTACTGAAATTGGATTGAACCAAGCATCAAAACCTCCCATCATGATTGTTGATCACCCTAGGTTGATCAATTATCACAAATTGGTCAAACCAAGTCAACTTGGTCATATGGCCAAGTCAACCCTTAACCCATATGAACCCAAACTAGCCGAATTGCAACCTAAGCCAAATCCCTTGAAACCAATGATTCATACCAAATCAAAATCAATATTTGAATATGACTTGACCTTCAATTGAGTCAAACCAAACCCAATAGTCCTTGACCCAAGTTGACCCAAATTGACCTAAAAGTCCAAATTAGGGTCAAATCAAAATATAAACCAAATTGATTGTAAACCAATGGCTCAAGTTCATTCCAAATTGATTGTTGAACCCAAAGCCATGATTGACCAATTGAACACTTGACCTACTTAGCCCAAATTGACCTAAAGATTGGCCTAAATCAAAACTATCCAAATTAATTGAAACCAAAGCCTACAATCATCTTCAATTGGTCAACTAAACCCAAAACCAACTCCAACCCAAGCTAATTCAATTTGGTCAACTTAACCCATTTGACCCAAATGAATTCAAATGAGCCAAAATCAAATCTAAGCCAAACTAAACCAAAACCAAAACCAAAACATCCCAAATGATCATATGAACTGACCCAACCCTTGTTTAATTTGACCAATTGGTCAACTTGACAACTCAATTTGACCTAAATGAGTCAAATTGAGCCAAACCTAACCAAATCAACTCCAATTGACTTGAAATTTCCACTTTGGCTCATTTCAAATCTACCCAAATCAAATCCAATGCCAAATGATCATTCTACCCTTGGTCAAGGGAATCACATGATAAATCACCCATGTAAGTCATTTTCATTCTCACCACTTGTTTCCTCCAATGGTCCACCTAGCACCTAAGACACTCGCCAAACAAACCTGGGGTGGTTGGGTCCATAACATGGGAGGTGAAATCACCTCACCCTCCATTGGAGCATTTGAAACCCATAGACACCCATGATTCCTTTTAGCCACCTCCACACCTTCAACCAAGCCAAGCCAACCACCTCCTCCTCGCCACCCACGACTCCCGAGATGGTCGATGGCCACTAGAAGCCAAACCCAATCCCACCATCAGATGAAGGGGTATACCCCTCTTTCCACTCAAACACACAAAAATCATTCCTAACTATCTACCCAAGATAGCTGGAGCCATGCTAAGCTCCTGCTCATTCCTCGATCAAAAAAATGCCATTCCCATTTGTCCACAGACACTCCCATTTTTGACCTAACTTCCCCATTTCTCCATAAAACTCAAATTAACTTTGCATGCACCTTTCCTAGGCATCATTAAGCAAGAATGAATCATCTCCCTAGCTTCTTGAGCACAGGAGGTAGGACTTCTATCAAAGCCAAGCTCCAAATCATCGATTTATGGACTTTTGAGTGAACATCGAGGAATTGATCCAATTTCTGCTCAATAGGGCCTCGTCTCCACTAGATGAAGCTTCCTCAATCGTTCGAGCCACCGATCTTGAGCTCCGGTGAGGTATGCTTCCAAAACAATCCTTAAAAAAATGGGTTGGAGCTTTTGAAGAAAACTTGCATCTCATGTGATCTATTGGATCCCCTCGACATGTTGTGAAGGTGTGGATCCTTTGGAGTTGATCCAAAGATCAATCAAGAGAGTAATGGTGGATGAACTATTCTCCTCACTCACGTGATGTTAGATCATCATCCATTCTGATCGATTTAGATCCGCTATCATGATTTAATTAAAGTATTGATTATTCATACACCGATCCATGATCAATTTGATGACCCGTCACCACATGTGCTGAGTGATATAAGTTTTAAGTACCAATCTCACCATGTGAAAGTAAACCACATCACGCAAACCAATAGATTAGGCTTTTAATTAGCTTAATTAATCATTTTAATGGCAAACTTTAAAAATCATAAAAATCATGAGAAATAAAAAATGTAAATAAATACTCATTTTAAATATTTCAGAAGAGAATTAATTAAAAATAATCTTAACTAATTTTGAAGAATTAAAAGTTTAATAAAATTAGCTTAATTACTCCTAATTTTTTTAACAATCAAAATTTATAATTTAATGGGATGACCTCTACCTCTATTTTGGGATTTATTGCTCACTTAATTAGAAAATTGACTAATTAAACCTTAACTACTTTTAAGTTAATTAATGATTAACAAATCTGAATAGTAATAAATTGTTAATTTGTTTATTAATCATTGTTCAATAGTAGTGAATTAAGGAATATTGGGACCCTTTCCCAAGTTCATTTCACCCTTTTAAAGTAAATTAAATTAAGATTTAACTAATTAAATCACTTAATCAAATTGAAATCATAATCACATGACCTTAATCATTAGATCTTTAGGTGTTAATAACCTAAAGGAGTTTAAATGAAATTATGGTTAGTCCACATGTATGGAAAACCATAAGAGTAATTAATTAAGTCCCTTAATCTAAATAACTATTAATCATGAGCCAATTGCATTAGCCCTTTTTTCCCAAGATCATTGCAAGTTTATTTTCCATGCATATCATGTTGGCTCATAATTATTTAGTTAATTACTTTAAGGTGACATGGTAAGAGTAATTAATTCATCTAATTGGGGTCAACTTAATTAACCCATAAAATCAACTTAATTACATTTCCTTAAATTAAATCAAATCACTAATGTGGAATGGGTTTAAAACATCAAGTGATGATTTCTCTTCTCCTCTTTAAATCAAATCAAATAAAAACTTAATTAATAAAGAAACTTTGGTTTGCTTTAAATAATCTTATTTGATTTGATTGTCCTAAGAACTAGTTTGGTTGAATGAATCACATGCTTATATTTGATTGTCCTCTTCCAATCATGTTAAATTTGGTATGTCATTTGAATTCATGCATCCATCTTTTCAAAATCAAGTAAAATAAAATGGATTTCCTTTATGTAAGCTTGCAGTGTTGATATAATTTAATATATGTGTGGCTATTATCACTATTAAATCCAAATGTGCTTTTCAGAAGATTATAAATGAATATTAATATGTGTTATGATGCTAGTTATAAATACATAAGAAATGCATGTGCTTATAGCTTAAGTGTATGAATGTTGAGTTCTCTTTCCTCTATTAAAGTGTTGATTTATATAAGATTGAATGGTAATGTATATACCGACATCCCAAGAACACGCATTAGCTCAAGGAGACCATTTGATTACCTCACTCTTATATTTGACAATGGCATGTACTCATTTGATTTCATTCTTATGTATTTCAACATTAGAATTTGGATAGAGCTTTAATTCATATATATAAATGATTCAATCAAAAAAAATATACAATCTTGCATGTTTTCCCTCATTTATGTATACATCCATGTGTGTCCAAAAAAGCAAGTATATAGTCGACAACCCAGAATATGAGGTTTTAGTTACTAAGGAGGTCATTTGATTACCTCACTTTCTTGGTTTAACAATGACACGCATCTTTTATATCTTTGTACATGTATATGTATATGTGATTAGTGAATGAAAATCCCATTTTACATTAAAATTGCATGCATTCATAATTGACTAAGTGGTTGAATTAATTATCCATATGATTTGGAGCTTACTTCCTATGTTCATGTATAAATATGTTTGAATGCAAATGGGTATATAGTATAATAGAATAGGCTTATAGCCCAAGGAGGTCATTTGATTACCCACTTCCTGGTTTAACAATGGCACATGCCTATTTAATTTCATTCTTATGTCCTTTTGTATAAGAATTTGGATAAAGTTAAATATGTTTAAATAATTCAATCAAATAAAATATAAATTCTAAACATACACATACATTCATCATTTAAGTTTGCTAAAATATGTTGCATGTATAGATATACTTAGGATTAAATCATATGCATGTTACATGTGATGGAAAAGAATGATTTAATATATGTCATGTCATAGTAATTGAATTAAATTAATCTTAAGATGCCTTCATTTTAATAGATTATTTAAAGTGAACCTAAACTTAGGATTAATTAAATCATTTAATAAGCCATTCACTAAAAAGAGAACTAAATCAAATTAATATACTTTAGAAAGTGACTTGGGTAGATGAAAGAGGGAAATCCTCTTTTCCTCTCTTTATAACACTTAGTTGCTAAGTGTAATCAAATGAAACAAAAGAAAACACCAATTAAAATTCTCAAATCAATTAAATTACTTCAAGTGAAATCAACCTTTCATGTTAAATTGAATCCTTCTATACAAAAAATATAACACTAATGCCTAACAAAACTTACCACACTAGCCTTAATACATATAGTAGAATTAAGTCACAACTTCTAGCTCTAAGTTAGGATGGTGTATGATGTGATGTATATTTTGTTTTATGATTTATTATTTTAGATTGGATGTTACATGCTTCATAGATTGATGATAGCCAATATTAGCCTAATCATATTTCTGGGATTATGCTAAGGATGCTTAAAATAAATGTGAATGTTTTATAGGTTGCTTATATCCTAAGCATAATCCAAGTTAGTTACCTAGTGTGCATAAAATTATAAATAATAACACTAATTCTATGTATATTTAGCTAACCTTATTTTGCAAGTGTAGTTAGATTTACTTTTCCACATAAATGTAATTTTGTAATAGGAATTAAGATTAGTGCTAATTAATGAGTAGTGGTAATTTTGTCCTTAACCTAACTCCTATACTAATCAAATAATGTAAAGACTGTTCTCAAGAGTATGTCCCATCATTGAATGTAACTTAAGATGTCCTTCATATGACCTATACTAATGAGCTAAGCATACCTCTAGATAAGGCCTGATTAGATTCCATCTCTTAAAAGAAAAATGTCATATTTTAACTTAGTTAAACTTTCTAAGGTGAGCTAAAATCAACCTTTCCTCCACAAGCATCCATGGGTGGATTAAACTATCTACTCACTAGAACCAATGACTTGCTTACCCTTATCCTATAACCCTAGAGGTAAATAACTAAATATTGACCTGACTTCTTAATGATAAAAGTTCTACCTTCCTATATATCTACAACTTCTCCCATATCCTAAAGTTTGACTAAGTCACTCAAGAGGTGAACCCATTGATTCTAAAGGATAGTCCTACTAAATCAAAAGAAAAGGATAAACTACTAAAGAATAAGAAATTATCCCTCTCTATCTTCTTGGGATACTATTTTTTTCTTGTACTTTAAATCCTATTTTGTTGTTCTCATTATCGCGACTCTATAATGTGGTATGTGGCATTATTCTTTGGGTTGGTTGGTTTGCGGTTTTGTTGGTATCCCTTGAGCTTTGGTTTGCCTTCCTCCTATGAGATGTTCTGATTTGGTTTTGGGTGTGGTGGCCTTTATCTGGTGGACTGTTTCTTATTTGTTTTGTGGTGCTATCTATTATGGTCTTTGTTTGGTTGGACAGAGCTCTGTGCTTCCTCTTCCCCTTTTTTATATCCCTTTGGTTGGTGGATTTATTATTCTGTTGCCTTGGGTGTATGGTGTGTCTTGATTTTTCTTTTTGCTCTTTTTTTTCTATTGTTATCCCTTATGGTGGTTCATTGTTTTGTTTGCCTTCTATGGTTCTAGATTTGTTTGTTATGTGTGCTTCTCTGAGGTTTGCTATGATAATTTAAATCTATTATTTAAATTAAATATAACCTCCCTTTAGACCTCACAAATTTTTTGCCCTAATTTTAACTAGCTGACTTCCTTTTATTTCCCACCTATTTATTTTCTATATCTCGCTAGTTTTTCTGTTTCCTCTTTGTTCTTGTGTCTCTAGATGGATTGTTAACCTAAATTCTGTTTGAATTCTTTTCTTAGTTTTTCCTTTTGCTTTTTACATCTTTTGTATTAGTAAATTTTTCTACCTATAAAACTTGAGTTTTATCCCCTATGTCATTATTTCTTTTGGTAATAAATTTCTTCCTAAAAAATAAAACCATAAACCTAAACCCTAAACCCTAAACCCTAATCCCTAAACCCTAAAAAACCTAAAACCTAAACCTAAACTAAATAAAACCAAAAAAATAAATTAAATAAAAAACCTAAACCTAAATAAAATAAAATAAAATAAAACCTAAACCAACTTAAACCTAAACCTAAACAAATAAAATAAAAAAAGTAAAAACTAAACTAAAATAAAATAATAAAACCTAAACTAAACTATAAAATAAAACCTAAAAAATTAAAACCAATAAAAACTAAAAATAAAATAAAATAAAAATTAATAAAAATCTAAACTTAAAAATAAACCTAATAATAAAACCTAAAAATAAATAAAAATAAACCTAAACCCTAAACTAAAAAAACCTAAACCTATATAAAATAAAATCCAAACCTAAAATAATAAACTAAACTAAAAAAAATAAAACCTAACCTAAACCAAAAAATAAATAAAACTAAACCTAAACCTAAACCCTAAAAAAGATAAAATAAATTAAAAAATAAAGTTAAACCTAAACTAAAAAACCTAAAATAAACCTAAAATAAAAACCTAAAACTAAACCTCAAAAAAAAAAAAAACCTAAACCTAAACCTAAAAATAAAAAAAAACCTAAACCTAAAACTATAAAAAAATAAACTAAACTAAAAATATGCATAAACCTAAACCTAATAAATAAACTAAAATAAAACCTAAACTAAAATAAATAAACCTAAAATAAATAAACTAAACTAAATAAAAAATAAATAAAAAAAACTAAATAAAAAATAAACTAAATAAACCTAAACCTACTACCTAATTTTTTTTTAAAAAAATCCTAAACCCTAAACTATACCCTATAAACCTAAACCTAAACCCTAAACCAAAAAACTAACCTAAACCTAAACCCTAAACCTAAACCCTAAACCCTAAACTAAATAAACAAAATAAAACCTAAACTAAACCAAACTAACCTAAACCTAAACACTAAACTAAACCTAAATAACTATAAAACCTAAACCTAAAACTAAAACCCTAAACCTAAATAAATAAAACCTAAAACCTTAAAACCTAAACCTAAAATAAAATAAATAAATAAACCTAAACTAAATAAACCTAAATAAAAACTAAACCCAAACTAAACTATAAATCTAAACCTAAACCTAAACCCTAAATATAAACCTAAACCTAAACCTAAACCTAAAATAAACAAAAAAACCCTAACCTAAACTAAACCTAAACCTAAACTAAAAACTAAATTAAAAGATAAATAAACCTAAAACCTAAAACCTAAACCTAAAATAAACTAATAAAACATCACCATAAAATAAAATAAAACCTAAATAACATAAACTAAACTAAAAATAAAAGGAGCAAAACAAACAAAAATAAAAATCCAAAACTACCTAAAAAAATAAAATGACTAAACCTAAAATCTCAATCTATAAAACTACTGATAAATCAAAATAAAATTAAATAAAAAAATAAATAAATAAACCTAAAATAAATAAACTAAACTATAAAAATAAAATAAACCTAAATAAAGATAAAAAAATAAAATAAAGTAAAATAAATAAAAAATAAACTAAATTAACTAAATAAACCCAAACCCTAAACCCTAAACTAACCCTAAACCTAAACCCTAAATCCTAAACCCAAAAACTTAAACCCTAACCCTAAACACTAAATCAAAAAACCTACAAACCTAAACCCTAAACCCTAAACCCTAAACCCAAAACCTAAAACCCAAAACACTAAACCTAAACCTAAAACCTAAAACCTAAACTAAACAAATAAACCTAAAATAACAAAAAATAAAACCTAAACCTAAATAAAAAATAAAAAATAAAATAAAAAACTAACTAAAATATAAACCTAAACCTAAACCAAAACCTAAACTAAAATAAATAAAATAAAATAAAAAACTAAACTAAAATAAAATAAATAAACACCTAAACTAAACTAAAAAAATAAAATAAACATAAAAAAATAAAAAAACCTAAATAAAACAAAACTAAACATAAAATAAAAATAAAATATGCAAAATAAATAAATTAAACTAAATAAAACCTAAACCTAAAAAAATAAATCTAAAAATAAACCTAAATAAATAAAATAAAGTTAAACCCTAAATTAAAGAAACTTAAAATAAAATAAAATAAATGAAAACCTAAAGTAAAATAAACTAAAAAAAAACCTAAACCTAAACCTAAAATAAACTAAACCTAAACCTAAACCTAAACCTAAATAAAATAAAATAAACTAAAAAATAAACATAAACTTAAAATAAAATTAAAACCTAAAAAAATAAAACTAAAATAAAAAACCTAAACCTAAACCTAAAAAATAAAAATAAAACCTAAACTAAAAATAAAATAAAAATAAACTAAACTAAAAATATACATAACTAAACCTAAACCTAAAAAAATAAAATAAATAAAACCTAAACTAAAATAAATAAATAAACTAAATAAATAAAAATAAAATAAATAAAATAAAAAATAAACCTAAACCTAAACTTAAATAAAAAAAAAAAATCTAAACCATAAACCCTAAATCCTAAATCTTAAACCCTAAACCCTAAACACTAAACCCTAAAACTAACCCTAAACCCTAAACTCTAAACCCTAAACCTTAAATAAAACTAACCTAAACCTAAACCTAAACCTAAAATAAACCTAAACCTAAACCTAAACCCTAAACTAAAAAAATAAAAAAAAAAAACCCTAAACCCTAAAACTAAACCTAAACCTAAACCATAATCCTAAAAAATAAAATAAGAACCTAAACCTAAACCTAAAAATAAAATATAAAACCTAAACCTAAAAAATAAAAATAAAACTCAAGAAAAAATAAACATAAACTTAAAAAATAAACTAAAATAAAAAACCTAAACTAAAATAAAAAAAACCTAAAATAAATAAATTAAGCTAAATAAAAATAAAAAATTAACCTAAATAAAAATAAAAAATAAAATAAACTCAAATAAATAAACATAAACAAAATAAACTAAATAAACCAAAACCTACCAGTTTACTTAATCTTTATTAAAAAAAACCCCTAAACCCTAAATCCTAAACCCTAAACCCTAAACCCTAAACCTAACCTAAACCTAAACCCTAAACCATAAACTTAACCCTAAAATTAAACCCTAAATCATAAACCCTAAGCCCTACCAAAAAACCCTAAACCCTAAAACCTAACCCTAAACCCTAAACCCTAATAAATAAAACCCTAAGAATGGGCGTAAACTTGATTAACATCATCAACTAAAGAATAGGTGAAGGCAAAGGTGGCGTTATCAAAATGGGGGGAACTGAGGTCTTGAATATGGGTGAAAAAATGATTATGGAGGTGGGAAGAGCAATTGAGGTTACACCATGGTGGCGAGGGAGAGATCGATATGATGGTGGATCCAATACTAACCTAAAGGTAACGAGAAAAAGAATAATAAACTGTCTTTATAAACCTACTTATCTAGGTTTTGATTTTCTCTGTTCACATTTTTATCTATGTCATGCTATGTCTTAGAAAGGTGCTACTTGGTTGATGAAAAAAAAAAGAAGAAATGAAAAATTTTTTCTATTAAAGAAAACTTAAACCCTAAATCCTAAACTAAAACTTAAACCCTTAACCTAAATCTAAAACTTAAACCCTAAACCCTAAACCTAAACCTAAACTTAAACCAAACCATTAAGCCCTAAACCCTAAACCCTAAACCCTAAACCTAAACCTAAACCCTAAACCTAAACCTAAACCCTAAACCCTAAAAAAACCATAAACTAAAACCCTAAACAAACCCTAAACCTAAACCCTAAATCAAACCCTAAACCCCTAAACCTAAACCCTAAAATCTAAACCCTAAACTTAAACAACCTAAACCCAATCCCTAAACATCAAATAAAGATGTCAAGAGTAGATCTAAAGAATGACCTAATCCTAACATAGTTATGGTAGCTAAAGAAAATGTCTTCAAGTGACTTTCCTTGCTAGAGATTTGAATACCCTAAACCTTAACCCTAAATCATATTATATTACCATATATTATTGTAATGTAGCATATTTGAGCATGTAGATGTGTTTTGGATGTTATAAGATATTTTGAAATGTTTTAGTATATTATGGTATTGTGCCCTATAGTCTATATTAATATAAATCATAAAAAATATTGATTTATAAATCGATGATGAAATTTATTAAATTTGAAGTGGGAATTAGGTTGTTGTACCAAAGGTGTGCTATGCCACTTGTAGTCTAAAAAGTGAGATTTTATGTTCAAAATAAATATTATATTTTGTAGCATAGTATAGCATCATATATCATTATATATTATTCTATGCATTTTAAATTCTTTTAGTATTTTGCAATCATGTAGTCTAATACTAGCATTATTTATAAAAATGTTGATTTAGACTTTAAAATGGTGGAATTTGGCCAAATTCATAATATAGAGCATCATCATAATATATTATTTTCAATTTAAAATATGTAAGTGATGCTTAAAATATATAGTTTTATTATTTAGACTAATTTTATGATTTTTTTCTTAAGCAACCCTTGTGATGTGATATGCAATATAATATAATTTAATATGTTATAGTGTATTATAATATAGGATGCCATAACATATAGCATCATCATTATAGCATACCATTGTATTACTACTTGTTGTATAACATATTTTAGTTTGTTATATGATGTAGTGGAGATTGTATTGGTATAATTCATAAAAAAATTGATTTGTAGGCTGAGATGATGGGATTTGGCCAAATTTAAGGCAAGCTTTAAGGAACATCATTGGGGGTGTGCTATGGTGTGTCATTTAATTAAAAGAATGGAATTTTGTATCCAAAATAAATGTTCATTTTTCAACCAAATTTTATAAATTTTTGCTTAAAGTGATTCATTTTAAGGTGTAATGCAAGAAATAATATATATGAAAGCATATTAAAATATAATGTACATAACAAAATAACTTCACATATATGAATGTGGTGGTGTGTTACTAAATGTTATTGTACAATTTAGTATGTTTTTACTTTTGTTATTTTACGTTGGGTCAAAACTCACAAAAAAAATTAGTTGTTAAGATGGAAGAATTTGGCCAAAACAAAAAAAACCACCAAAATTATGCTATTTTGTACCATTTCTAATTGAAAATAATAATTTTACATCCAAAATGAACATTATTCATATTTTGAGAAAATTTTGTTATTTGTTCCTTTTAAGTGATTTTAATGAGGTGTAATGTTACAACAATATATTATATTATAGCAAATAATATAACATCATATATTATAATATAATATAGTGTTAATTCACACTATAATATGTTTAGCATGATATTGTATAGTTAGTTTGAGCTTGCACCATCACAAATCATAAAATGTTGATTACAATGTTAAGATGATGTAATTTGAATGAATACATTAGGCTTTTGGTTGAAGTATTAAAGATGTGCATAAAAGAAGAAATCGATTTGATGAGAATTCCATGTCAAGGATGGAGGGAGATCCCTAGGGATGCATTGGAACATGATAAGTGAGGGGTCTATGTCGAGGGCATAGAAGAAGAAAATCTACTGGGGATAAGGTTTGAATTTGATTTGATTATATGATTTATGGAAAGAAGATCCATTGGGGATAAGAATCTATAATCCATCGGGGATTAAGATCAAATCGACTTTAATTTGTTTTGTTTTAATTGATGTGGAGGCATATCTGCTAGAGATATGGGCTCGAGTCCACTAAGGATCGGGTATATGAACCTTCCACTAGGGAAGTAGGTTCGACCGGGGATTGGGATTTTAGTTTGATTTCATAGATTTGTTTGGGGATGTATCCAGGGAATAAGAGTTGGTTGGATTTCTTTGATTTACACTCTACTTGGGAGTTGGTTTAATTTTTCCACTGGAGGTTCATTTCGAATTTAAATTATTTGCTTGACTTATTTATATATGATTTAGGGCTCCACTAGGGATAAGGGTGTGATTTAACTCCACTGGGGAAAATCATATTGGGTTTAATTTAATTTTAGTTAATGTATGGAACCTATCGGTGTGCGATGGACCCACTAAGAAGGCTATATTACTTAACACCTCAAGTTTACAAATCCAAAGAGATAATCTACTGTGGGGTGGAGCCAACTAAGCCTGCAATGGCTATGGGAAGAAGGCATAGACTTACATCTTTCAAAGAGGAACAACTACTGGGTGACTTTGGATGCACAATAAATCAACCTAACCTACTATTGATAATTTATTGAGGACTTATGTCAACTCAAAAGTAGTCAAGATTAATTTTATCTTAATTTCATGTGATTTGATATGGTTTATTTGGTTTAGTTTTTTTGAATTTGACACATATCTGGGATGTGAGCTCACCAAATTTGATAGATTTAATTTATGGACCATGTGTGCGATGGACCCACCGAGAAGAAGGGGCTATATCGACTTGTCCTATCTTAGATTTACAAATCCAAAGGGATAGTCATGGGTAGAGCTAGCCAACCTAAGGGATTTTTTTCTGCAGTAATGTTAGAAGAAGGCATAGCATTTACATCTTCTAAAGCAGGGGAGAACCTCTAGGTGACTTGTTGGTAGCACAACAAATTAAACTCGACTTAGGGGAGACTATTGAGTGAATGTTGGGGACTTATATCAACTCAAGAGTAGTCATTCGGGAGTTTTGGACACACCCAAAGATAGGATGCCTTGGGAAAATGTACGCTATGTCCTCCTAATCCACAAGTGAATATATATTTTGTTTATATGTTTGTGGACCTATTGGTGTGCAAGAGACCACACGAGAGGGGTTTGTGTGGCCTTGACCTATCTCATTTAGACCAAGAGAGAATTTGCACATCCAGATGGATTCTCCAACCAGGGTGGGAAAGGGAATTATCCAACCGATAGTAAGGTAGTAGTGGTCACAAAGGACATGATCCAAATATAGTGCCCATGGGGAGTGTGCTAGAGGCATTATCTTGAGGCCTAAAAGAAAGCCTATAGTGTATGGTGGCCAACTCAAGGAGAAAAATGCACTTACATCTACCATGAGTGGTGTATCCTAAGGTGAGAACCAACCAACCTAAGGTGTATCCATCCATGAGTGGTTTGTCAAGATAGTGAGAATAAACCAACCTAAGGTGCCCATTGGTAAAATGATCAATCTAGAAAGAAAGTGTAGGCACAACTTTCCAAGTGGAACTGATCATCGGGATAAATCATCAGATGGGATGCTATCTAACCTAGAGTGACTACTAAGCAAGGAGCCCCAAGGGGACTGACCTAGACTTGAAGCAAATAGAGGGAAGGAGCCAGGGACTTATCCTAAACTTTAAATATAACCCAATCAAGGCATGAATAATCTAAGAAGAAAGCATAGCAGACTTACATCCTCTTAAATGAAGCCAACATGAGGTAGCTTACTGGCCACGCATTAAGGCCTCCCAACTAATAAGGCACTAATCGGTGTGCAGTGGCCAAATATGGAAGGAAAACTTAGCATACTTACATCCTCCAAAGTAAGAAGACCTCTGGGGTGACACACTAGCAAGGTAGCACATCAGCTTATTCTAGAGCAGCTACTGAGTGAGTGTCGTTGGGGGCGTTATCTCAACTTAGAGTAGCCCAAGATAAAAGATATGTGTTTATTTTATATGCTTGTGTGTAGTTTGTGTTTGGGTTTGTGTTGTGTCGATGAAGGATAGGATGCCACTCAGGTTCCTTACACCTACCCTAAACACATTATGACAGATTCACAAATAAGAATACTTGCAACATGGAAGAGATTGAATTTGAAATGGAATTTTCATTGATGATAATTATTTTCAAATATGATTTATAATATTTTTTAAGTAGAGCCTATTGATTGGAAGCATTGGCATTATCCCTTATGATTAATAAGTTGATAAGACCCTCCTAGGCCTTCTATGGCAAAAGGGCCTTCCCAAGTGGTTCAAACTTGCCTCCCATCGATGAAGAGCAACAATCGGTCCCTTATAGCTAAAATAAACTCTCTCTCTTGAAAAGCTCTAGGACAAACTAACTTGTTATGAGCTTGAATTATTTTAGCTTGTACAACTCAGGTTTTGGCATGCTCATGAGTGTCTCTCCTCCAAACCTTCGAGCTCTTCTAACTTTGGCATTCTTTTATTATGATCTTGCTACCCATACTATCCTTAGTGATGGGAGTTGGACTTCTAATGGTAGAACAACTTGGACTACACTAAGGAGAAAGAGTAGATTGAGTTGGAGTTCTATATGTGGTGCGGTCCCACAAGCTTCAACTAACTGCCACTTATCGCTATTGTGTGAGTGTCTTTAGTATTTAGATGAGAGTTTTGTTGAAGGCTTAAGCCATTTTCCCCGGGTAGTTGATGGTAGAATATCCTCTATGTGTCTGGGCAAAATTTTGATCTCGCTGAATGCATTACCATTATCAAATATAATTCATCATACCCAAAACCTATATACGATATGGTAAAAATTGAGCACATGGAGCTATGACCTCTTTGTGCAATACCTTCCCATTTGGAAAAAAGTTAGTATAAGCTAAGATGAATCAATGACCCTTGGAAGAAGGAGGATCAATTGGACTACTATGTCATACCCAACACTCAAATGGCCATGAGGCCAATGTAGATGTAGAATGTTGGTGGTTGGTGTAGACCACACCATGTATTTGACATTGGCATATCCTATCCATGTAATCTTTGATCATCGATGCTAGTATCCATCTCTTGATCTTGGCTTTCATCTTTGTGATTGGTTGGCTCCACATAATCAGTGTACCTCGATCTTAGCTATGCTTTTCTAAATAATGTAACCACATATGATCGAAAGATTGTTGGCATAAGACACCATCCACAAGAGCATATGAAAGTGCTCTCTGGTTCATCTGATGGGCTTGGGACTTCTCTTGAGGTAGTTTTCCTTTATTTAAGTAATCCATGAATGGTTGCCTCCAATCTTACTCCTCATCCTTCTTGGCAATGGAAACCTCCCTCAAAGAGAGTACTTTTGATGAGTTCAATATCAAGGATAAGACTTGTCTATTTTGGACCTTTATTGATATGGACTCATCCTCCTGACATGCCAACTGGCAAGCTTGGCTAAAAGCATACGCATTCTCCTCGAGGAATCTTATAAATAATAACCTCTGGGAGTTAGGCCAACAACTCCATGGTGTACTAGTGGTAGTGATGGAGCTTGGGCTTTATAACCTTATAGAACCCAACGAATTGGTTGATAACTAGCTGAGAATCCTTGAAGAAGTTGATATTCTGGATGTTTAGAGTAACGGCTAACTCTAGACCAACAATCAGAGCCTCTTATTCAACTTCATTATAAGGATTGAATGATGATGAGAATCTCATCACATAGTGGTCCAGAGTTAAGAGAACTATTCCTACCCCTGCCATTCATGGAATAGTAGATTGTGGTTCTTCTCCTCTTTGAGAGGAAGTAGCACCATCAAAGAACATCTTCCAGTAGGGAATGCTATTATCCCCTATATTCATGATTTTTCCATCGGGGAGATCATCACCAAGTCAAGAGTCAGCAGGAAGTAGGTGTGCTGTTAAGAAATCCTCTAGCGCTTATCCTTTCACCACACGGAGGTGTATGAAGGTAATGTCAAACTACGAGAGGATCATGGACCATTGTGCCAACCAGATAGTCATGTCATGAGATACTATGTGATTGATCCTAGATTAAGTTCACCTTATGAGGAAGCATGTAGTGTTGTAGCTTTTGGGATGCAAAGATTAAAACTAGGCAATGCTTATCAATGGTGGATAATTAGCCAGGGGAGTTTAAAGAGAGTGCATTTTCTTCCCTTAATCATTTGGGCAACAAAGCACCAAGGGAGTCATCTAACATAGTAGTAGTAAGCTTGCCGATAGGATGCTATAACGAATGTCATCGTGGTAATGCTTGATGTCTTCGAAGGCATGCTCACACTTGTCATCCCACTTAAACTTGCCATCCTTTTTGACAAGTGCTGAGAATGGCTGACATCTTCCTTATAGGTTGGATTTAAAGCAACTTAGATATGCCAACCCCTTGAAATGATCTTAGTTGAGTTAAACTTTTAGGGGGTGGCATTTCTAATATCGCCTTGATCTTCTCCGAATTGATTTTGATTCCTTGGTGTCAGACAACAAACCCAAAGAATTTCCCAGAAGCTACTCTAAATGCACACTTCAAGGGGTCCTTTTGAGGTTAAATTGTCTTAACTATTCAAAAATGACTCTCAAGTCAAAGAGATGGTCTTACTTTTCTCTACTTTTTACTATGAGATCATCGACATTGCACTCAACTTGATGATGAATAAGTTCATTAAAGATTCGAGTCTGCTAGTATGACTGGCATTTTAAGGCGAAAAGGCATGACCTTATAGCAATAGATTTTGATCAGGGTTCTAAAAGTAGTGTTTCTTTCATCTTCAAAGGCCATCTTTATTTGGTTATATCCAGATGAGTCATCCATGAAAGAGAAGACTGCATGAGATGAGGCAATGTCCACCATCAGCTTTAAGATTGGTAGTGGAAATTCATCTTTTGAACATGCTTTATTTAAATCCCTAAAATTATCACATATGTGAATTTGGCCATTCTTTTCTTAATTGGGATGATGCTAACCGTGTAGGTATTTTTCTTTCGGATGAAGCATTGATCAATTTGACTTTATAAATGACTTGTTGTTCTATGTCTAATCATGTGTCTAGGAGCTTGCTTGATGGGTTAGCAAGTAGCTATTACTAGTTTATGGACCACTATGTGAGCCAATCCGCATCTCTTCATAACTCATGAAAAGTAGTCTAAACTCAATAGCCTAACTAAGTCATTAGTTTCAATTTTATTCAACAAAGAACCGATGTATGTCGCGGATCTTCTCGCCCTAAGTTGATTTTCTTGAGCTCATCGATGGTTGACTTGATCTCTTTTTTGAACTCTAGTAGTGCATCTTTGACTTCAAAATCATCTGGATCATCTGAAGTTCTAAGAATAACTCCTCATATGAGTTAATGTGATTTGAAAAGAACCTAAGATTCCAAATGATTGGTGATAAGCAAAGTAATTATCATCGACATTGGACCCACTATAATCATCTACCCGATTGCTTGAGAGCTTTTGCATTTGTTCTTCCATATTCTTCAAAGTAGTCTAACCTATACTTTTACTGAGTATGTGGGATAACCTTTCTTTGCTAAATTATGAACATAAGGCAAGTATCAATCAAAAGGTAATTCTATTAAATCTTTATATGAATCATCCTCAAGTTCTACATCAACTTCTTGACTTGAGGATGTTCCCAAAGAACCTCTAAGTCTTCACACCTATGACTTAGGGCTTTCTTAACTACCAAACCTCAACTTTTAAAGGAAAGTGGGGTTAGAGCTAAGGCTCCCAACTAATTCCTAACTATTTCACATATAGATTGATACACTTATGCTTTGCTTTGGAGCTCGCTTCATCACTATCTCAAGTGTCACCTCCAAGGAATCTATTGTCAGAGAAGAGCTAACCATATAAGACTCATCCCATGAACTAGATTCTAAGTCTATATATGGATAGGTGTACTCCTAATAGTTGGGACATATTTTCTATTGGCCAATAAGGAGGTTTTCCACCCTGGACCTTGAAATGGCCTCTTCCTAGTGGAGGTCGTCATCCTACCCATATGTTCAATGGAGTAATGAACTATGGGTGGAATCTAATGTTACTCCACTTCCTCCTCCAAGTCTATTTTGCTCCCTTTATTTTCTTTTCTTTTCATTTTATCTTTTCTTTCTTTTCTTTTTTTCTTTTTCTTTTATTTTTAAACTTTGGCCAAGTTCATGAATAGACTTGTTGATTTTGAGGGAGTTAGTCCATCCTCATATATGACCTCATGAACTGTAAATGGCTTGAGATCTCCTTGACATAGATGATCCCACCTCTCACAACTTCATACACAAGATGTAGAGAATGGAACTATGTTGTTCTCATGTATCCATGGTCTCCTAATCAAAGATTATTAAGATGTATCCACGTCTATAATGTGAAACTTGGCATCAGTCTTCCAATCATCTATCTCCAAAGGTAACACAATGGGGCCTAAGGTCTATTAACCTCACTTTTGGAGTGCAGATTCAATCTTCTCATCTTAGACTTAGAGTCTTCTAAACACTAAGACTTCCCTAGTCCTAAGATACTTATAACAATTAGGTAAACACTTAACCTAAGCCACTTAGAAGGGTTAACCATAGATTAGGGTCTTGGGATTAGGATAATCCACCTACAACCCAAATCCAATCCATGTTTACCTTCTCAAACCAAACCTCAAGTTTAATTCAAACATCAAATTCAAATCCAAATCAAACCCAAATTCCAAAACCAAATGATTGTATCCCATGATCAAATCCAAACTTGAACACTAAGCCATATGACCTATCCCATGGATTTGGCCAAATCTTAATCCAAATCAATCCAAAATCAATTGATTTTCTCATAATCAATTTATACCTTCAATCATCTTTCTAAACATAAATAAAATCTACATTCAAATGATCAAAACTAAATCAAACTAAATCAAATTAAATCAAAACCCTTCCTAAGTCATGACCTATCCCATGGAATTAGACAAATCTTAATCCAAATCAAGGCAAACTCAATTGATTTTCTCACAAATCAATCATACATTTAAATCATCAAAACTAAATCAAACCAAATCAAACTCCAAACCTAAGCCACATGACTCAAATCCATGGACTTGACCATATATAAATCATATTCACAAATATAAATGAAATCTACAATCATCAAGCTAAACCAAAATCAACCTAAACCAACTTAACCCTTTTGACTTGAAATGTTCAAATAAAACCAAAACCCATTTGAACCCAAGTTAATTGCAATTGAATTTATATATCAATCCCAAATCCATATATAAACTCAACTAAATCAAACTCAACCAAAAAGCTAACTAAATCCAATTGGTCCACTTGACCCAAAGTGGCCAATTTGACCTATTTGAGCCAAGTTCTAATCCTACCCAAATTAGATTGAACTAAGCCCATCAAAACCTCCCATCATGATTGTTGATCACCCTAGGTTGATTTTTCACAAATTGGTCAACAAGTCAACTTGGTCATTTGACCAAGTCAACCCTTAACCCATATGAACCCAAATTAGCCAAATTGCAACCTAAGCCAAATCCCTTGAAACCAATGATTCATACCAAATCAAAATCAATATTTGAATATGACTTGACCTTCAATTGAGTCAAACCAAACCCAATTGGCCACTTGACCCAAGTTGACCCAAATTGACCTAAAAGACCAAATTGGGTCAAATTAAATTTTAAACCAAATAGATTGCAATCAATGGCTCAATTCCAAATTGATTGTTGAACTTGACCAAAGCAATGATTGGACCCAATTGAACCTAATTGACCAACTTAGACCAAATTTACCTAAATGTTCAAGTTGGCCTAAATCAAAATCAAATCCAAATTAATTAAAACCAAAGCCTAAAATCATCTCCAACTGGCTAACTAAATCCAAACCAACACCCAACCCAAGCTAATTCGGCCAATTTGGTCAAATATTGACAACTTAACCCATTTGACCCAAATGAATTCAAATGAGCCAAAATCAAATCTAAGCCAAACTAAACCAAAAAAATTGAACCAAAACATCCTAAATGATCATAAGAACTTGACCCAACCCTTGGTTTGACCCAATTTGACCAATTGGTCAACTTGACTAACCTAATTTGACCTAAATGAGTCAAATTGAGCCAAACCTAAACAAATCAACTCCAATTGACTTAAAATTTGGGCTAACCAACTTTAGCTCATTTCAAATATGCCAAATCAAATCCAATGCCAAATGATCATTCTACCACTGGTTCAAGGCATCACATGAGACAAATCACCCATGTAAGTGGTCATTTCCATTCCTTGGCCACTTGGTACTCTTGTAATGGTCCACCTAGGCACCTGTCATTGCCCAACCCACCTGGTGGTGTCTTTATGACCCATGGGAGGTGAAATCACCTAACCCTCCCCATTAGATCATTTCAAACCCATAGGACACACATGATTCTTCTTTAGAAGCCACCTCCACACCTTCAACCAACCAAGTTGAGCCAACTCACCTCCTCCCCCATTCCTTAAGAGATGGTCTCCACTAGAACTAAACCCTATCCCACCATCCAAGATGAAGGGGTATACACCCCTCATTTCCACTCAACCACACACAAAATCATTCCTCAAAGCCCTAGCTACCCAAGAAGAGCCTGAGCCATTCCCTAAGCTCCCAAGCTCATTCTCAATCAAAATGCCATTCATATATCCCAAAATAGACACTCCCATTCTACATTTCTCCATTAAAATCAAATAAACTTTGCACCCACCTTCCCTAGGCCTCTCAAGCAATAAATCCCCAAGCTTCCCAGCACCGGAGGTGGGACTTGATCAAAGCCAAACTCCAAATCATCGCCATGGCCTTCGAACGCCAAAGAATTGATCCATGCTCAATGGCTTCATCTCCACTAGATGAAGCTTCCTCAATCATTCGAGCCACCATCTTGAGCTCCGGTAAGGTATGCTTACAAAACTGATCCTTACGTAAAAATGGGTTGGAGCTTTTTGAAGAAAACTTGCATCTCGATCTTGACTATTGGATCCCCTCCGATAGATGTCATGAAGGTGTGGGATGCTTTTGGAGTTGATCCAAGCTGCAAGCTTGGATCAAGTGAGCAATGCGATGGACTCCATTCTCTAGCAAGATACATTATTATGATCAATGGATGCTGTGATTAGATCCGCAAGATCGATATGATTTAATCCTATTAAGCTATGGATTAATCATAGCCATCTAGATCTTATTGATGGAAGACAAGAAATGCATCCACCGCCACATAGTAAGATAAGTTTTTATACCCATGTAGATAGCACCATGGAAAGCCAATAGGATTAGGATTTAATTAGGTTGAATCAATCTTTCTTAATGGCTAAAAGTTTTAAAAATCATAAAAAATCATAAAGAAATAAAAATTGTAAATAAATACTCATTTTAAAGGTATTTCAGAGGAGAATTAATTAAAAATGATCTTAACTAATTTTGAACAGTAATTAGTGTTTAATTATAAAATTAATTAGCTTATTTACTCCTTAATTACTTGGAAAATTAATCCCAAATTTTGTGGGTTAATTTAATGGGATGACCTCTGCCTCCCATGATTTTTCTAGGATTTATTGCTCATTAATTAGAAAAATTTACTAATTAAACCTTAACTACTCTTTAAGTTAATTAATGATTAATTAATCCCATGAATAGTAATAATTGGTTAATTTAGTTTATTAATCATTGTTTGAATAGAAAGTGAACTAAGGAATAGGGTTGGGACCCCTTTCCCTAAGTTCATTTCACCTTTTAAAATGAAATTAATTAAGATTTAACTAATTAATTAAATCATTTAATCAAATTGAAATCATAATCATGTCGACCTTAATTAATCATGGGGTAGATCTTTAGGTGTTTAATAACCTAAAGAGTTTAATGAAATTATGATTAGTCCACATGTGTGGGAAAACTATAAGAGTAATTAATTCCTTAATCTAATTAACTATTAATGAGCCACCCAATTAGCCCCTTTTATTTTCTATTATCATTGCAAGTTTATTTTCCATGCATATCATGTTGGCTCATAATTATTTAGTTAATTACTTTAAGGTGACATAAGTAAGAGTAATTAATTCATCTAATTAAGGGTTCAACTTAATTAACCCAAAATCAACTTAATTACATTTCCTTAAATTAAATCAAATCACTAATGTGGGAATGGGTTTAAAACAACAAGTGATGATTTCCCTTCTCCTCTTGAAATCAAATTAAATCCAAAACTTAATTAATAAACTAGCTTTAGTTTTCTTTAAATAAATTTTTTTATTTGATTGACCTTAAGAACTAGTTTGGTTGAATGAATCACATGCTTATATTTGATTGTCCTTTTCCAATCATCTTTAAATTTGGTATGTCATTATAATTCATGCATCCATCTTTTCAAAATCAAGTAAAATAAAATGGATTTCCTTTATGTAAGCTTGCATGTGTTGATTTAATTAAATATATGCTATTATCATTAAATCCAAATGTATTTTTTTAAAGCTTATAAATGAATAATAATATGTGTTATGATGCTAGTTATAAATACGTAAGAAATGCATGTGCTTATAGCTTAAGTGTTTGAATGTTAAGTTCACTTTTGCCTATTCATGTGTTGATTTATATAAGATTGAATGATAATGGGTATATAGTATGGACATCCTAGGAACATGAGGGCTTAGCTAGCCCCAAGGAGGTCATTTTGATTACCTCACTTCCTAGACATGAATACCATTTGATTTCATTCTTATGTATTTCAACTAGAATTTGGATAGAGCTTTAATTCATATATATAAATGATTCAATCAAAAAAATATTCAATCTTTGCATGGTTTTTTTCTTCATTTATGTATACATCCATGTGTGTCCAAGAAAAGAAAGTATATACCGACATCCCGAATATGAGGTTTTAGTTAGCCCCAAGGAGGTCATTCGATTACCTCACTTCCTTAACAAGAACATACTATATCTTTGTACATGTATATGTGAATGAAAATCCCATTTTACATTAAATTGCATGCATTCATAATTGACTAAGTGGTTGAATTAATTATCCATTTGATTTGGAGCTTACTTATGTTCATGTATACAAATTTACATATGTTTGAATGCAAATGGGTATATAGTCTTGACATCCCGAGAATATGAGGCTTTAACTAGCTCCAAGGAGGTCATTTGATTACACTTCCAACATGCATGCCTATTTAATTTCATTCTTATGTCCTTTTGTATAAGAATTTGGATAAAGTTTTAAATTAATATGTTTAAATAATTCAATCAAATAAAATATAAATTCTAAACATACACA
The DNA here is from genome assembly GCA_021442155.1 of Cymbidium sinense. NCBI lineage: Eukaryota > Viridiplantae > Streptophyta > Magnoliopsida > Asparagales > Orchidaceae > Cymbidium > Cymbidium sinense. Next base: position 322,188,071 of record CM038214.1, on the reverse strand, counting down.
TACATTCATAATTTAGTGTGCTAAAATATGTTGCATTTATAGATACACTTAGGATTAAATCATATTCATGTTACATGTGATAGAAAGGAATGATTTAATATATGTCATGTGATAGAAATTCAATTAAATTAATTTTAACATGCCTTTCATTTTGAATGGGATTATTTAAAGTGAACCAAAAAACTTAATTAAATCATATAATAAGCCATTCACCAAAAAAGAACTAATCAAATTAATATACTTTAGAAAGTGACTTTAAGGGATGAAAGAGGAAATCTTTTCCTCTCTATATAACACTTAGTTGCTAAGTATAATCAAATGAAACAAAAGAAAACACAAGCAAAATCAACCTTTCATGTTAAATTGAATCCTTCTACACTTAGAAAATACAACACTAATGCCTAACAAGACTTACCACACAAGCCTTATACACATTTGAATAAAGTCACCACTTCTAGCTCAAAGTTAGGATGATGTATGTGATGTTTGTTTTGTTAATGATGTATTATTTTAGATTGAATGTTGGGTGTATGCTTCAGATTGATGATAGGCCAATATTAGCCTAATCAAGTTTTCTAAGGGATTATGCTTAATGGATGCTTAAAAATAAATGTGAATGCTCTTTTGGTTGCTTAAATCCTTAAGCATAATCCAAGTTAAGACAAAGGGGCTTAGTTACCCATGTGTGGGTGCTTAGTCCAAATTATAAATACAACGCTGGATTATATGTATATTTAGCTAACCTATATTTTGCTGTGTAGTTAGATTTATTTTTCCTATAGAAATATAATTTTTGCAATAGAATTAAGATTAGTGTTATGGGTTTAGGATGAGCAATGACCGAAGGCTTTGTCCTAGGTGCCTTGTGATGCCTTTGAAGCAAGCACCAACCAAATCAAAGAAGGAACCAAATCAAAATGGAGATATAAAGAAAGACCCCATAGCATTTAATACAATTATAATTATTCTTTCATATTCCAGGTTGTATAAGGGTAGAGCTACACATCTTTTTCTCTTCTGGTATGAGGTACCTCACCGACCTTTTATTATTTTATGATAGTTTATATAATTGATGTTATGTTTACATGTGCATTTGATGGCATGCTTTTCAAAGTTTTTTTAAATGATTGATGCTTTAATGTGTGCCTTGGATATGATTATCCTTCTAGGATAAAAATAACTTTTCCACCAAACTAATCACTCATAACTAAATTTTAAACAACTCATAACCTCATCATAAAGCCTAAGAGATAAATAAGATAATTAAAAGATTTAGCAACCCATTAGCTATGGTTGTATGTTTCACATCATGCATGCATATTTCTTCTCTGAACATGAAGGATCTCCATCCTTGCACAATAAAAGGAATACTTGACCAGAGGGCATCCCTTGTGGTGGAGAAGACCTTCTTCTAGCTGATTTGACCCATAACCTATTTCATCATGCATTTAGGCATAAGAAATCCTAAAGTCTCTATCAAAATGATGTGTCTAAAATAAAAATAAAATTTGAAAAGATTTTGCATCTATATTAAGTCATATGCTCATACCACTCATGCTCTAGTCTCTTGGGAGTGTTTAGGACTTTAGTTTCTTTTTAATTAAATAACTACCCTAGCTATCTTACAATTGATAAGACCACTACATGGTTTTAAAATCATAGGAGGAGTTAGCTTGGGCCACTCTAGAAGGTTATAAGTCTAGAAGTCGACAATTTTACTCTCTTGAGGAGGGAAATCCTTATGTCCACCTGTCACTTAGATTTAGCTCATGCTTTAGCTCATACTAAATCTCCCTAGATTTAGGATCTAAGGTAGCTATTTCCTTTGGGTGACGAGCATAAATCCTCACCTCTTATGCATTCCCATAACTTTGTGTTAATGGATTATAAGCCCTAGTAGTCTAATAAAATTCCAACTCAAAACATATAAATCTCCTCAACTTCCAAATTATAAAGCCCAACCATATGATAGATTGGAATGATCACTAGGCCTAGTATCATGAGGATTTTCTACTTATTTTATTTGGATTTAAAAAATATGTCTTCTTTGAACTTTCCTAGTTGATTTTAGAAATACAACCAAACTTGTGATAGTCTAACCTTGAAATCTTTGGAGATGATAATTTTCTACTTTAATCGAGAGTATTCTTAGGAAATTTCATTTTCTAAGATGTAATTAACTATGGAGACTTGCCTCCATAGGGAACTTAAGAACCTGGTTTAATATAAACCCAGCTTTATTCAACCATGTAAAATAGGGGAGAAATCTCCAGTACATTCGAAGACCCATCATGCCTAAGGAGTCCTTATTACTTGATTAGGTTCATTGTAGGGTGATGTCTCTATCTTTGAGATAGTACATCATACCTCAATGCATCACCTGTAACCCCTCCCCCCCCACCCCCTCCCCCATACATCTAAAAATAAATACGACAAGGCCCTCTGACCTTGTTTATTGAATCCTCTCAACATCATCCTTTCTTTTGGAGTTTGGAGATGTCAATCCTCAAGTAGGAAAAAGTTCTTAGACTCATAATGTTGACTAATACACTTGGGTCAACTAAAACACTGGATATCATATATCTGCCAACATCCACTATAATGTAACAGGCTTGGTCATCCCTAAGAGTAAGTCTCATCACCGAATGTAACTTCTAAGATGTCCTTCGAGTGCAATGCCTCCTTTTAGTAATGGTCACAGCTAAGCATATCTAGGTCAAGAAAGGCCTTGATTAGAGATTCCTCATCTCTTTGGATAAGAGGGCATCGATATGCTTAATTTAGCGGAAACTTTCTAAGGTGAGCTAGACATTGTAAACAACTCTAGCTTGATTCTCCACAATCATATCCATGGGTGGAGTATGGAGGGGTTATCACTCACTAGAACCAATGACTTTCTTACCCTTATCCCGAGGTGCTACCCTAGGAGGTAGAACTTTGCCACTCACGAGATTGACTTGTGACTTCTTGGAATGATGAGCTTGTGGAAAGTTCTACCTTCTAAGCATACCTACAACTTATCTTTCCTCGAGTCGGTTGACTCCAAGTCAATCTCAAGAGAACCCATTGATTTAGAGGATGATGACTCAATCGAAAGAAATGATCAAACTACTAGAGTTATTATTTTTATTTAGACTAGAGAGCTTTCAATAGGAATAAAATCAAGAGCATATAAGTAAACAATATATAAGTAGAATCATCTTTCTTCATTAATTTCTTTTTGGGTGGAGGTACATGATATAAATCAAGTAAAGTAAGCAGAGTAAGGGATTTATTGACCTTATCGATATATACAATGCTCATGCCACTAGAAGAGGTGGTAGCTGCAACGGTGGAGGGAGTACTAGACTTGGATAGTGGCTACGCTACTGGACTATGCAAGTATGGTACTACACTTCGGCTATCACCCTCCCCAAGTTGTCCTTTACAACTAGCAAACCTTCCTTGGTGTTGGAGGTTTGAGCTACTTTAGGCACTTGCAATGAAAGCTTCTTGATCTTAAAAATGATCTTCTTAGAGGTTCAGATCCGAGATATCATAACCTACTTTGGTCTTAAGAGGATCAAAGTATCTAAGGATTACCTAATAACTGGATTGTTTTAATAAGTATTCCTTAGGGATAACTATGGCTCTCAACTTGTATAAGCTAGTCCTTAAAAGTAATACAATCCTAAGACCTAGCCTAACATGTGGTAGGGCCAATAGCTAGGATCATCGCTCTTGCCCACTTCCTCCCATTGCTCGTAACTAAAAGTTAACAAGTTTCTTTAAGAGATTATTAAAGATTTTCTAACTACCTCCCTCTTGAATGAATATGGCTTATTCAATCTAATATAATAAAGGAAGGTAGCTGGGTGATGGATATGAATACCGCTGTAGGCTACCAGGTGGTGAAATGGTCATTTTGCTATTGGTATGATGGTGAGAAGGTGGAAAAGGAGGCTTGAGCTTATAGTCTCTCTCATATCAACTCGGCTACTTCCTCACCCATTGACACAACTATATTCGCTTCTTCAAATACCTTATGACTTGATCCTAGATGATTGGTCGAAAGGGAAACTATTTGGCTTCCTCTTGTAGCCACCTTATTGATTAATTTCTTGAATGTTTAAAGCCTTAAGAAAAAGTGACAAGGACATGGATAGTCTTAAGAAGAATCTCAATGTCAGGACACAACTGTGGTTCACATTTCATGCATAAAGTTGCTGATGAGAAAGTAATCAACAAGGGACTCATTGAGTTTCTATACAATGAGGTCACCTACCCCACCGCTCTCAACAAACCTCTTGATGAAGAAGTCCTAGCAAAAGTCTTCATCAAACCATTGGGCATTTGACATACCAATCAAATGCAAACACTGACTAATGAAAAGGCGTAAGAAGAGTGTGTTGCTTCCACCAAATTTGCAAAGTTAATGTGTTATCGCGGGTCTCATTTTTTTTTTTTTCCCCTTTCTTTGTGGCTCTGTTATTCTTGCCTTTCGTGGCGGTTCTAATCTTTGGTTATTGGTGTGTGCTCCCTTTATGAGGTTTGTTGTCTATGATTTAGGATGTTAAATCTTTTTGTTGGTTGGTAGCATTATTTGTGATCCAACCCTCGAGTTTCAGCCACAAATTTTGTTGCCTTCTAATTTTGTATCGAGCTGATTTTCTTTGGCTTTTCTTTCCTTTCCTTTCCTTTATCTTTGTTTATTTTCATTTATTTGTGCTTATTTTTTGCTTTTTTTTTTCTTTTCTTGCAAGTCTCTTGTTCTTGTGTCTCTTTAGATGGATTACAACGCTTAGGGATTATGTGATATTGTCTTTTCTTAGTTTTTCATTGCTTTTTTTATTAGTGGGATTTATCTCTTTAGGTCCTTCTTTCTCTCATAGCTTTGAGATTTATCCTCTTGGTCATTACTTTTCTTTTGGTAATAAAATTTCCTATTTTCCCCCAAAAAAAACCTTAAACCTACAACCAAAACCATAAACCCTAAACCCTAATCCCTAAACCCCCTAAACCCTAAAACCAAAACTTAAACTAAATAAAATTAAAAATAAAATAAATAAAAAAACCTAACCCTAAATAAATATAATAAAAAAACATAAATATAAATGTAAAAATAAAATAAAATAACTAAAAGCTTAATTAAAAAATAAAATAAACCTAAAAAAACCTAAATAAAATAAAAACTAAACGTAAAATAAAAATAAAATAAACCTAAAATAACATAAAATAAAACTAAATAAAAATCTAAACCTTAAAATAAACCTAAAATAAATAAAAAATCCTAAACCTAAACTAAAAAAACATAAACCTAAAATTAAAATAAAATAAATAAAACTAAAATAAACTAAACTAAAAGAAACAAAACCTAAGCCTAAACCTAAATAAACTAAACCTAAACCTAAATAAATAAAATAAACTAAAAAATACCTAAACCTAAACTAAAAAATAAACCTATAAATTACCTAAAATAAAAACATAAAACTAAACCTCAAAAATAAAATAAAAACCTAAACCTAAACCTAAAAATAAAAAAATAAAACCTAAACCTAAAAATAAAATAAAATAAACTAAACTAATAAATATGCATAAACCTAAACCTAAACCTAAAAAAATAAACTAAAATAAAAAATCTAAATAAATAAATAAACTAAAATAAATAAACTAAATTAAATAAAATTAATAAATAAACTAAAATAAAAATAAACTAAATTAACCTAAACCTACTAGTTTAGTTAATTTAAAATAAAAAAAAAAAAAACCCTAAACCTAAAATTAAACTAAACCTAAACTAAACCTTAAAAAACTAAACCTAAAACCCTAAACTAAACCTAAGCTCTAAACCTAACTTAAACCCTAAACCTAAACCTTAAAACCCTACACCCTAAACCCAAACTAAACTAAACCTAAACTATAACTAAACACTAAAGACTAAACTCCCTAAATAAACCTAACTAACCTAAACCCTAAACACTAAGCTAAACCTAAAACCTAAACCTAAACTAAATAAAACATAATAACAAATAAATAAATAAAACATAAACCTAAATAAAATAAAATAAAAACCTAAACTAAAACTAAACCTAAACCTAAAAATAAAATAAAATAAATTAAAACCTGAACTAAATAAAAATAAATAAAATAAACCAAAGAATAAAAAATAAAAAAAACTAAAAAAAAATAAAATAAACTTAAAATAAAATAAAATAAAACTAAATAAAACCACCCTAAACTAAAAAAAAAACTAAACTAAAATAAAATAAAATAAACAAAATAAAATAAACCTAAACCTAAACTAAAATATACTAACTAAAATAAAGAAACCTAACCTAAACCTAAACTAAACTAATCCTAAACCTAAACCTAAACCTAAAATAAAAACTAATCCTAAACCTAAACCTAAACTAAATAAAACAAAATAACCTAAAAAATAAAACCTAAAAATAAACCTAAACTAAAAACCTAAAACTTAAAAATAAAAAATAAAATAAAAACCTAAACCTAAACCTAAAAATAAAAAATAAAATCTAAACCTAAAAAAGAAAATACAAATAAAACTAAACTAAAAAAATATGTATAAACCTAAACCTACAACTATAAAATAAAATAAAATAAAAAACCTAAACTAAAATAAATAAATCAAAAATAAAAAAACTAAACTTAGTAAAAATAAAAAATAATAAATAAAAAAATAAACTAAATAAACCTAAACTTACATAAAACAAATTTAAAACCTAAACTAAACTAAATCTAAACCTAAACCTAAAACAAACCCTAAACTTAAATTAAACCTAACCTAAACCTAAACCTTAAACCTAAAACTATAAACCTAAACCTTAAACCTCCTAAACCTTAAACCTAAACTAAATAACCTCCTAAATCCTAAACCCCTAAACCTAAACTTAAACCTAAAACTTAAACTAATCCTAAACTAAACTCCTAAAAAACTAAACTCTAAATATAAATTTAAACCCTAAACTAACCCTAAACCTAAGTATAAACCTAAACCTAAACTTTAAACCTAAACATTAAACCTAACCTAACTAAAACCCTAATAAAATAACCCTAACCTAAATAATATTAAAACCCTAAACTTTAAAATTTAAACTAAATCCAATCAAATTAAAATATTATTTTAAATATTATGTATAAAATTAAAATTTTAAAATATTGAAAGACTAAATGGCATAAAATAATAAATAAATATTACAATTATTATATTTATTATAATTTTTATACTTTATACTTGTGATGTGATAAATATTATAATTTAATGTATAGTATTACAAATGATATAACAATAGTGTAGCATCTGCATTATATACTATTGATATTACTACTGTTGTTTATATTTTAGTTTGATATGTGTATATGTGTTATAAAAATACTAATTAAATGATGGGATTGGCCAAATTTAAGTTAAGATTTAGGAACATAATTAGGTGTGCTATGGTGTCATTTAATCAAAAGAATGGAATTTTGCATCCAAAATAAATGTTCATTTTCAACCAAATTTTATAATTTTTTGCTTAAAGTAATTCATTTTAAAGTGTAATGTAAGATAATATATTATATGAAAGCATATTAAAATATAATGTACATAACAATATAACTTCACATACATATGAATTTGGTGGTGTTACTAAATATTATTGTACATTTTAGTATGTTTTACTTTTGTTATAATACATCAAAACTCATAAAAAATTTTATTTGAAGGTTGAGATGGAAGAATTTGGCCAAATTCACGCACACACACCAAGAAGCATCACCAAAATTATGCTATTTTGTATTTATTATAGAAAATAATAATTACATCCAAAATGAACATTATTCATATTTTGAGAAAATTTTGTTATTTGTTCCTTTAAAGTGATTATAATGAGGTGTAATGTTAGACAATATATTATATAAATAAATTATAATATAACATCATATATTATAATATAGTGTGTTAATTCACACATAATTTGTTTAGCATGATATTGTATAGTTAGTTTGATAAATCATACAAATCATAAAATATTGATTATAATGTTAAGATGATGTAATTTGAACAAATACATTGTTAGTTTTTAGAAGTATTAAAGGTGTGCATAAGAGAAGAAATAAGATTTGATTTCCATGTCGGGACATGGAGGAGATCCGCTAGGGATCACACATGCATTGGACATGACATTGGGAGTCTACATTGAGGGCATAGAAAAAAATTTGCCCATAAGGTCTAAATTTGATTTGGTTATATGATTTGTGGAAAGAAGATGGGATAAGAATCTATAATCCATCAGGATTAAGATCAAATCAACTTTAATTTGATTTATTTTAATTGATGTCAAGCATACCACTAAAGATATGCTCGAGTCCACCGGGATCGGGTATATGAACCTTCCACAAGGGAAGCAAGTTCGACCGGGGATTGGGATTTGAGTTTGATTTCAGATTTGTTTGGGGATGTATCCACTAGAATAAGAGTTTAGTTGGATTTCTTTGATTTAAAAATCAGGGAGTTGGTTTAATTTTCTCCACTAAGGAGGTTGGTTTTGAGTTTGATTTGTTTGCTTGATTTTGTTTATATATGATAGGGCTCACTAGAGAGAAGGGTGTTATTTAACTCAGGAAAATTAGATTGGGTTTAATTTATTCTTAGTTAATGTATGGACCTGTGTGATGGACCCAGAAGGGGCTATATCGACTTGACCTACCTTTACAAATCCAAAGGGATAGTCTATCGGTAGAGCATCCAACCTAAGGGGTTGCCTTTCTACAATGCGTGATAGAAGAAGGCATAGTAGATTTACATCTTCTAAAGCAACAACCGCTAGGTGACCTATTGGTATGCACAACAAATCAAACTTGACCAAGTTACTAGAGTGAATGTGGGACTTATATCAACTCAAGTAGTAGATTAAATTTATCTTAATTTCAATTTGATATGGTTTGGTTTTGAATTGAGACACTACCCTAAAGATAGGATGCCTTCTTGGGAAAACATACACTAGTGTCCTCCTAATCCATAAGTGAATATATATTTTATTTATATGTTTGTGGACCTTGTTAGTGTAAGGGACCACCGAAAGGGGCTATGTAGCCTTGAACTATCTTAGATTTACTAGACGAAAGAATCGCACATCCACAAGATGGATTCTCCAACCACGGGGTGATTACTAGGAAAGGGAACTCAACTGATAGTAACCCAAGTACCTAAATGGGGTTGCAAAGCACGTGATCCAAATATAGTGCCCACAGGAGAGGTGTTGCTAGGAGCATTATCCTAAGGCCTAGAAAAGAAAGCCTATTATTATACAGTGGCCAAGTCAAGGAGAAAGTGTAGCAGGCTTACATCTGCCATGAGTGGTGTATCCTAAGGTGTGAGAACCAACCAACCTAAGGTGTATCCATGAGTATGAGTGGTGTATCCATCAGCATAGTGAGAACGAACCAACCTAAGGTGCCCATCAATATGTAATGATCAATCTGGAAAGAAAGCGTGTAGGATTATAACTTTCCAAGTGGAACTGATCATTGGGATAGTCATCGCAATGATCTAACCTAGAGCGACTACTAAGCCGGGAGCCTTGAGGAAGGATTGGACCCAAACTTGAACCAGGCAGGAGGGAAGGAGCCACTACGGGACTTATCCTAAACTTCAAATATACTTGACCCAATCAGTGAACTAGGGCTAATCCAAGAAGAAAGCGTAGCAGACTCACATCCTCATAAATGAAGCCAACATGAGGTAGACCGCCATGCATTAAGGCCTACCAAACTAACAAGGCACTTGTCGGTGTGCAATGGCCAAGTAAGGAAGGAAAGTGTAGCAGACTTACATCCTGCAAAGCAAGAACACATCTACGATGACACACTAGTAGGGTAGCACATCAGGCCAACCAAGAGCAGCTACTGAGTGAGTGTTGCTGAGGGCGTCATCTCAACTCAGAGTAGCCCAAGATAAAAGTTATGTGTTTATTTTATATTGTGTTGTAGTTTGTGTTGTGTCGATGAAGGATAGGATACTGCTCAAGTTCCTTACACGGACCCTAAATACATCGTGGCAGATTCGCAAATAAGAATACTTTCAACATGGAAGAGATTGAATTCAAAATGGAATTTTCATTGATAATAATTATTTTCAAACATGATTTATAATATTTCTCTAAGTAGAGCCCATTGATTGGAAGCATTGGGACTCTCCTTATGATTAATAAGTTGATAAGATCCTCCTAGGCCTTCTCTATGGTAAAAGGGCCTTCCCAAGTGGGTTCAAACTTTCCTCCCATCTTTTGATGACCATTAATCATTTTCCTTAGAACTAAAATAAGCCCACTTAGTTGAAAAGCTCTAGGTTGGACCAAGTTGTTGTGAGCTTGAATCATTTTAGCATTGTATAACTCAAAGTTTTGGCATGCTCCCAGGAATCTCTCCTCCAAACCTTTGAGCTCTTCTAACCACAACATGGTGCTCGCATTATGATCTTACTACCCATAGCTATCCTTAGTGATGGGAGTTGGACTTCTAATGGTAGAACGCTGACATACAATAAGGAGAAAAGGAGTAATGAGTTGGAGTTCAATATGGTGTGGTAGCCACAAGGCTTCAACTAACCGCTCATGCCATTATCTCTTATTATTGAGAGTGTCATCTTTAGTATTTAGATGAGAGTTTTATTGAAGGCTACTGCTAAGCCATTTGCCCCAGAGTAGTTGATAGTAGAATATCTACAATCTATGTTGTGTCTTCGAGTAAAGTTCTTGATCTTGGTGCTCTTGAATACAATACCATTATCAGATATAATTCATTGAGACACTCCAAATCAATATACGATATGGTTCATAAAAAATTGGAGCAGTCTTATGACTCTCGAAGCAATTTCTTCCCATTTTGAAAAGTAAATAAGAAGCTAAGATAAATTGACCCTTGGAAGAAGAGGATCAATCGGACCCACTATGTTGGTACCCCAACACTGAAAGTGGCCATGAGGCCAATATAGGATGTAGATTATTGGGTGGTTGGTGTAGACCACACCATGTATTTGACATTGGTGGCATCACCCATATCCATGTAATCTTTCATCATCGACGCAAGTATCCTAGTCTCTTGATCTTGGCTTTCATCTTCAAATTTGGCTCCACATAATCTTGAGTGTACCTCGCCATGATCTTAAGCTTCGCTTGTCAAGCAATGTAACCACATATGATCAAAAGACTAAGTAAGACACCATCCACTAGAGCATGTGAAAGTGCTCTCTTCATCCGATGAGACTTCTCTAGTTTGCCTTTATTTAAGTAATCATTGAATGGTTGCCTCAAATCTTACTCCTCATCCTTCATGGCAAATGGAAACCTCCCCTTAAAGAGTAGTACTTTCGATGAGTTCAATATCAATAAGGGATAAGACTTGCCTATTTTGGACCTTTATTGATATGGACTCATCCTTTTGACATGTCAACTACTTGGCAAGCCTGGCTCAAGCATACACTACGATGTTCTCTCCTCAAGGAATCTTATAAATAGTAACCTCTAGGATTTGGGCCAAAAACTCCTTGGTATACTTGGTAGTGATGGAGCTTGGGCTTTATATTAAATCTACAATCATCAAGCCAAACCAAAATCAACCCAAGTTAAACCTCACTTAACCCTTTTGACTTGAAATGTTCAAATAAACCAAAACCCATTTAAACCCAATTGCAATTGTATTTATACATCAATCCCAAATCCATATATAAACTCAACTAAATCAAACTCAACCCAAAATCAAGCCAACCAAACCTAATTGGTCCACTTGACCCAAAGTCGCCAATTTGACCTATTTGAGCCAAGTTCTATTCCTACCCAAATTGGATTGAACCAAGCTCATCAAAACCTCTCATCATGATTATTGATCACCCAAGGTTGATCAATTTTCATAAATTTTCAAACCAAGTCAATTAGTGATTTGACCAAGTTGACCCCTTAACCCATATGAATCCAAACTAGCCAAATTGCAACCTAAGCCAAATCCCTTGAAATCAATGATTCATACCAAATCAAAATCAATATTTGAATATGACTTGACCTTCAATTGAGTCAAACCAAACCCAATTGGCTCCCTTTTAAAGTTTACCCAAATTGACCTAAAAGACCAAATTGGTCAAATCAAAATATAAACCAAATTGATTGTCCAATGGCTCAAGTTCATTCCAAATTTGTTGAACTAAAACCATGATGACCAATTAAACCCACATACTAGCCAAATTGACCTAAAGGTTCAAGTTAGTTTTAAATAAAACTACAATAAAATTAATTGGAAACCAAAGCCTACAATCATCTTTAATTGGTCAATCCAAACCCAATCCAACACTAGCTTTTTCCAATTTGGTCAAATTGGCTAACCCATTTGACCCAAATGAATTCAAATGAGCCAAAATAAAATCTACGCTAAACTAAACCAAACCAATTGAACCAAAATATACCAAATGATCATATGAACTTGACCCAACCCCTGGTTTGACCCAATTTGACCAATTGGTCAACTTCACCTAACCTAACCCAATTTGACCTAAATGAGTAAAATTGAGCCAAACTTAACCAAATCAACTCCAATTGACTTAAAATTTGGGCTAACCCACTTTTGGCTCATTTTAAATCTACCCAAATCAAATCGAATGCTAAATGATCATTCTACTCCACATGAGATAAATCACCCATGTAAGTGGTCATTTCCATTCCTTGGCCACTTGATACTCTTCCAATGGTCCACCCAGGCACCAAAGACACCAACATGACTGGGGTGGTTGGGTCATGACCATCATGAGGTGAAATCACCTCACCCTCCCCATTGGAGCATTTGAAACCCATAGGACACCCATGATTCTCCTCAGCCACCTCCTCCATACCTTCAACCAAACTTCCCAGCACTAGAGGTGGGACTTGATCAAAACCAAGCTCCAAATCATCGGTTCATGGCATTGAGTGAACATTTGAAGAATTCATCCAATTGCTTCAATGGAGCTTCATCTCCACTAGATGAAGCTTTCAAACATTTGAGCCATCGTCTTGAGCAGGTAGGTATGCTTGCAAAACCGATCAAAATGGGTTGGAGCTTTTTGAAGAAAACTTGCATCTCATGTGATCTTGATCATTGGATCCCCTCCAATCAATGTTGTGATGGTGTGAGATCCTTTTGGAGTTGATCCAAGCTCAGGTAAGCTCAGATCAAGTGAGCAATGGCGCACAGACTCCATTCTCCCTCACTCACGTGATGTTAGATCACGCACCATCCATTCCACTTGACCATAATAGATGGTTGTGATTAGATCAATCTGATTTAATCCTATTAAGCTGTGGAATTAATCATAGCTGTCCGATCTTAAATCGGATGGTGGATGAGAAAGAACATCCACCACCGCCACGTAGGCGCTGAGTCGGATAAGTTTTAAGTAGCCAATCCCATGGCACCACGTGGAAAGCATGCCACATCAGCGTGCCACATGGTGCCAATAGGAATAGGCTTTAATTAGGCTTAATTAAACATTTTTAATGGCTAAAACTTCTCATTTTAAAGATATTTTAGAGGAGAATTAATTAAAAGTTCTTAACAAATTTTAATAGTAATTAAGGTTTAATTATAAAGTTAATTAGTTTAATTAATCCTTAATTACTTGAGCAATTTATCTCAACTTTTGTGGGTTAATTTAATGGGATGACCTCTACCTTCCATGATTTTCTTGATATTTATTGCTCACTTAATTAGAAAAATTGACTAATTAAACCTTAACTACTCTTTTAAGTTAATTAATAATAATTAATCCCATGAACAGTATTAAATTGGTTAATTAAGTTTATTAATCATTGTTGAATAGTAAGTGAACTAAGGAATAGGGTTAGGACCCCTTTCCCTAAGTTCATTTCACCCTTTTTTAAAATGAATTTAATTGAAATTTAATTAATTAATTAAATCACTTAATCAAATTGAAATCATAATCACATCGTACCTTAATTAATTAAATCATGGGGTAGATCTTTAGGTGTTTAAAAAACTAAAGGAGTTTATTGCAATTATGGTTAGTCCACATGTGTGGGAAAACCATAAGAGAAATTAATTAAGTCCCTTAATCTAATTAACTATTAGTCATGAGCGAATTGCATTAGGCCCCTTTTATTTCCTATGATCATTGCAAGTTTATTTTCCATGCATATCATGTTGGATCATAATTATTTAGTTAATTACTTTAAGGTGCCATATGTAAGAGTAATAAATTCTTCTAATTAAGGGTTCAACTTAATTAACCCATAAAATCAACTTAATTAAATTTCCTTAAATTAAATCAAATCACTAATGTAGGAATGGGTTTAAAATAGCAAGTGATGAATTCTCTTCTCCTCTTAAATCAAATCAAATCCAAAACTTAATTAATAAAGAAGCTTTGGTTTGCTTTCAATAATCTTATTTGATTTGATTGTCCTTAAAAACTAGTTTGGTTGAATGAATCACATGCTTATATTTGATTGTCCTCTTTCCATTCATGTTAAATTTGGTATGTCATTTGAATTCATGCATCCATCTTTTAAAAATCAAGTAAAATAAATTTGATTTCTTTTATGTAAGCTTGTATGTGCTGATTTAATTTAATATATGTGTGGCTATTATCACTATTAAATCCAAATGTATTTTTGAAAAGCTTATAAATGAATAATAATATGTGTTATGATGCAAGTTATAAATACATAAACAATGCATGTGCTTATAGCTTAAGTGTATGAATGTTGAGTTCTCTTTCCTCTATTCATGTGTTGATTTATATAAGATTGAATGGTAATGGGTATATAGTCTGGACATCTTGGGAACCAAGGAGGTCATTTGATTACCTCACTTCTCTAGTTTAACAATGGCACGTACCCATTTGATTTCATTCTTATGTATTTCAACATTAAAATTTGGATAGAGCTTTAATTAATATATATAAATGATTCAATAAAAAAATATACAATCTTTACATGGTTTTTTCCCTCATTTATGTATACATCCATGTGTGTCCAAGAAAAGCAAGTATATAGTCTGGACATACCGGGAATATGAGGCTTTAGTTAGTCCCAAGAAGGTCATTTGATTACCTCACATCCCTGGTTTAACAATGACACGAACTTGACTATATCTTTGTACATGTATATGTATATGTGATTAGTGAATGAAAATCCCATTTTACATTAAAATTACATGCATTCATAATTGACTAACTGGTTGAATTAATTAGCCATATGATTTAGAGCTTTTATGTTCATGTATACAAATTTACATATGTTTGAATGCAAATGGTATATAGTCTGGACATCCCAAGAATACGAGGCTTTAGCTAGCTCCAATGAGGTAATTTGATTACCTCACTTCCCTAGTTTAACAATGGCACATGCCTATTTATTTTTATTCTTATGCCCTTCTTGTATAAGAATTTGGATAAAGTTTAAAATAATATATTTAAATAATTAAATTAAATAAAATATAAATTCTAAACATACACATACATTCATCATTTAAGTGTGCCAAAATATGTTGCATTTATAGATACACTTAGGATTAAATCATATGCATGTTACATGTGATGGAAAGGAATGATTTAATATATGTCATGTGTTAGTAATTCAATTAAATTAATCTTAAGATGCATTTCATTTTGAATAGGATTATTTAAAGTGAACCTAAACTTAGGATTAATTAAATCATTTAATAAGCCATTCACTAAAGAGATCTAAATCAAATTAATATACTTTAAAAAGTGACTTAAGGTAGGGATGAAAGAGGGCAATCTTCTTTTTATAACACTTAGTTGCTAAGTTTAATCAAATGAAACAAAAGAAAACACAAATTAAAATTCTCAAATGAATTAAACTACTTCAAGTGAATTCAACCTTTCATGTTAAATTGAATCCTTCTACACTTAAAAAAAATAAAACTAATGCATAACAAGACTTACCATATAAACCTTAAAAGACACATTAGAATTAAGTCACCACTTGTAGCTCTAAGTTAGGATGATGTATGATGTGATGTATATTTTGTTTTATGATGTATTATTTTAGATTGGATGTTAGGGTGTATGCTTCATAGACTAGATGATAGGCCAATATTAGACCATGCTTAAGGGATGCTTAAAAATAAATGTGAATGCTCTTTTTGTAGGTTGCTTAAATACTTAAGCATAGTCCAAGTTAGGAAAAGTGGGCTTAGTTACCCATGTGTAGGGTTCTAAGTCCAAATTATAAATACAACTATTTGGGATTTTATGTATATTTAGCTAACCTCTATTTTGCAGGTGTAGTTAAATTTACTTTTCCTACATAAATATAATTTTTGCAATAGGAATTAAGATTAGTGCTATTGGGGATTAGGATGAGCAATGGCCAGAAGGCTTTGTCTGGGTGCCTGTAATGCCTTTGAAGCAAGCACCATCCAAATCAAAGAAGAAACCAAATTAGAAATGGAGATATGAAGAAAGAAGACCCCATAGCATTTAATACAATTATAATTATTCTTTCATATTCCAAGTTGTATAATGGTAGAGCTCTACCCATCTTTTCTCTTTGGGTTGTCTGTACACGACCGACCTTTTATTCTTTTATGATAGTTTATATAATTATTTGATGTTATGTTTTACATTGTGCATTAGGATGGCATGCTTTTCATAGTTTCTTAAATGATTGATGCTTTAATGTGTGGCTTGGATGATTAGCCTCTTAGGATAAAAAACTTTTCTACCCAACTAATCACTCATAACTAAATTTTAAACAACTCATAACACATCATAAAGATGAAGACATAAATAAGATAATTAAAAAATTTAGCAACCTCTTGGTTGTATGGTTGTATGTTTCACATCATGCATGCATATTCTTTCTCTTGAACATGAAGGATCTCCATCCTTGCACGATAAAGGAATGCTTGACCTATGAGGGCATCCTTTGTGATGGAGAACACCTTCTTCTAGCTGATTTGACCCATAACCTATTTCATCATGCATTTAGGCATAAGAAATACTAAAGCTTCTATCAAAATGATGTGTCTAAAAAGAAATAAAATTTGAAAAGATTTTGCATCTGTCTATTAAGTCATATGCTCATACCACTCATGCTCTAGTCTCTTAGGGAGTGTGTTTAGGACTTTAGTCTCTTTCTAATTAAATAACTACCCAAGCTATCT
This sequence comes from Cymbidium sinense, assembly GCA_021442155.1. Classification (NCBI taxonomy): domain Eukaryota; kingdom Viridiplantae; phylum Streptophyta; class Magnoliopsida; order Asparagales; family Orchidaceae; genus Cymbidium; species Cymbidium sinense. The sequence continues at coordinate 322,170,917 of CM038214.1, read as the reverse complement.
TACAATTTATAAGATTGGACTACATTATTTTAAAATCATTGGAGGAGTTAGCTGGTGACCACTCTAGGCGATTATAAGTCTAGAAGTCAGACAATTTATTCTCTTTTGAGGAGGTAAACCCTTATGTCCACTTGTTAGCTCATGCTTTAGCTCATATTAAAGCACCCTAGATTTAGGATCTGAGGTAGCTATATCCTTTGGGAGATAAAGCATAAATCCTCTCCTCTTAGGCATTCCCACAACCTTGTGTTGGTGGATTATAAGCCCTAGTAATTAAATTTCAACTCAAAACATATAAATCTCCTCAACTTCAAAATTATAAAGCCTAACCATAGGATAGATTGGAATGCTCACTAGGATTTCTAGTTTCATGAGCAATTTATACTTATTTTATTTGGATTTAAAAAGTAAGTCTTCTTCTTGAACTTTCCAAATTGATTTCCAAATATAACCAATATTTTGATAGTCTAACCTTGACATCCTTGGAAAAGATAATTTTCAACTTTAATCAATAGTATTCTTAGGAAATTTTATTTCTTAAGATGTAATTAACTCAAGGCTTGCATCCATTGGGAACTTAATATAAACCAGCTTTATTCATCCATGTAAGTAGGGGAGAAATCTCTATTCAAAGACCCATCATGCCTAAGGAGTTTTATTATGATTAGTCCATTGTAGGTGATGCCTCTATCTTTGAGATAGTACATTATACCTCAATGTTGTACTAGATCACCACACAAAAGTACCCACCCCACGATCCTGATGTCCCCCCCCTACATCCAAAAATAAACACCACAAGGCCCTCTCTCTGTTCATTGAATCCTCTCAACATCATCCTTTCTTTTGAAGTTTGGAGATGTCAATCCTCAAGTAGGCATGGGTTCTTAGACTCATAATGTTGACTAATAAACTTGGGTCAACCAAACCTTTGGATAGCCTATATCTGCCAACATCCACTATAATGTAAAGAGGTGGTTGTGCTCGGTTGTCCCTAGGAGTAAGTCTTCATCGTTGAATATAACTCTGAAGATGTCCTTCGAGTAGCATGCCTCTTCTTTAGTAGCGGTCAACAGAGCTAAGCATATCTCTCGATCAAGAAAGGCCTTGATTAGAGATTCCCTCATCTCTTTGAATAAGATAAGGGCATCATATATTAATTAATTTAGAAACTAAGGTGAGCTAGGACATTATAATCAACTATGGCTTGGTCCTCTACAAGCATATCTATGGGTGGAGCATCCTATAGAGGGGCTATCTACTCACTTGAACCAATGACTTGCTTACCTTTATCCTGAGGTGCTACCCTAAGAAGTAGAACTTTGGCACTGCATAGGTTGACTTTAGTGACTTCTTGGAATGATGAGCTTGTGGAAAGTTCTACCTTCTCATCGGCCATACATACAACTTCTCCTATAGGATCCTCAGAGTCAGTTGACTCCAAGTCAATCTCAAGAGATGAACCCGATTGATTTAGAGAAGGATAGTCCGATCAATCAAAAAAAAATGATTAAAACTACTGAGATATTATTTTATTTAGACACAGAGAGCTTTCAATAATAAAAAATCAAGATCATAAGTAGAAAATATATAAGTAGAATCCTTTCTTCATTAATTTATTGAGTGAACATACATGATAGAAATCAAGTAAAAGTAAGTAGAGAATTTAGTGACATTATCCATGACATACAATGCTCTTGGTAGAAGAGGTGGAGTTATAATGGTGGAGGGAGTATTGGACTCGACGGGCTATCTTAGTGGACTACCCCAGCAATGGCAGCTGCTATTGCCGAGTCACCCTCCCCCGAAGTTATCCTTTGCGCAACTAGCAAACCTTCCTTGGTGTTGGAGGTTTGAGCTACTTTAACCACCTACAAGGAAAGTCTCTTGATATTATAATGATCTTCTTCGAGGTTCGGGATAGGGAGATATCCTAATCTTCTTTGGTCTTAAGAGGATCACAAGTATCTCTAAGGATTACTCTAACTGAACTAGATGGTTGTTCTAATAAGTTTTTCTTAGTGAAAATTATGGCTCATGACTTATAGCCCTCAAGCTAGTCCTTAAAAGTGATACAATCCACCAAGACATGGCTTGAACATGTGGTGGTAGGGGGAAATAGGATCATCACTCTTGCCCACTTCCTTGACCCACTTACGCTCACGGTAATTAAAGTCAAGTTTCTTTAGAGATTCTTAAAGATTTTTCCTCCACCTCCCTCTGGAATGAATATGGCTTATTCAATCTATCGATAAGAGTAGGTGGAAAGTAGCTATGTAAGGATGAGTATGAATATCGTTGCTGGGTTGGTTGCTGAGGTGGTGGAAATGGTTGTTGTGGCCAGCCATGCTAACATGATGGTAGGCAGGTGGTGGAAGAAGAGGTGGCAATGGAGGTCACGTTTCATAATCTCTATCACTGAACTTTGCTAGCTTCCTCATCCCATTGACACAACCTTCACGCTTTTCTCAAACACCTTCTACGGCTTGGGCCTAGATGATTAGTCGGGAAAGGGCAACTATTTGGCTTCATCTTGTAAGCTAGCCGTCTTTTTAATTAATTTTTTGAATATTTTGATGGTAAAGCCCTTAAGCATGAAGGCTAACTGGATATTCTTGAGAAGAATCAATACCATGCTTTAACAATTATGGTTCACATTTCATGCAAATGCCCATCTAAGAATGTAATCAATAAGGGACTCATTGAGTTTCTATTTCTACAATGAGGTCACCTATAATCACCGCTAAGCTCCAAAGAAACCTCTTGATGAAGAGGTGCTCCAACTCAAAAGTCTTCATCGAACCATTGGCGTCGGCATAATCAAATGCAACACCAAGAGCTAACGAAAAGGTAGAAAGGAGTGCATTACTACCGCAGATGTTGCAATAGCTGGCTGTAAAGTGTGCAATGTGTTATCGTGGCCTGCTCCTTTTTTTGTTGTTGTCCCCTTTGGCTCGTGGCTCTATTGCTATTCTTGCCTTCCTGGTGGTCGGTTCTAGATCTTTGCTAGTTATTAGTGTGTGCTCAGTGCCTGAGGTTTGTTAATGATGGTTTGGATGTTAAATCTTTTTTGTTGGTTGGTAGCATTATTTGTGACTCTAACCCTCCTTTCGTAGTTTGGCTACTCACAAATTATTATTGCCCCTTCTAATTATTATGATTGAGCCTGAGCCTTTTCTTTGGTTTTTCTTTCCTTTGTCTTTATCTTTGATTATTTTTGTTTATTTGTGCAAATCTCTGCTTAAGTTTTTTTCTTGAAGGTTTCCTTCGCTTATTCTTGTGTCTCTTCAGATGGATCGCTGACCTGCTCAGGGATTCTGTGTTATTGCTGTTCTTTTCTTAGTTTTTTTTTCTTTTGCTACTTTTGTATTAGATTTTTCTTGGTCCTTTTTTAGCTCTTTGAGTAGTCTTGAGTTTTATCCTCTTTAAAGTCATTGTTTCCTTTTCTTTTGCTAATAAAATTTCCTATATTTCCTCAAAAAAAAACCTAAACCGTAAACCTACAACTCTAAACTCTAAACCTTAAACCCCAAACCCCAAACCCTAAACCCTAAACCCTAAACCCTAAAAACCTAAAAAGCTAAACCTAAACTAAATAAAATTGAAAAATTAAATAAATAAAAAACCTAAAACTAAATAAAATAAAATAATAAAAAAACTGGGCGATGGATATTGTTGAGAAGAATCTCAATGCCTATTACAAATGGTTCAGCTCATGCACTATAGAATGTAATTAACAAGGGACTATTGAGTTTTGTTTCTATAATGAGGTCACCTACAATCACCCTAGCTAAACCTCTTGATGAAGTGGTGCTAACCAAAAAAGTCCTCATCGAACTAACTAAATCAATCAAATTCAACACCGATAAAACTAAAAAAGAAAAATTAACTATTGAAATATCTTTAAATAAAAAATATAACCTAAACCCTAAACTAAAAAAAAACTTAAACCTAAAATAAATAAAATAAAATAAACATAAACCTAAACTAAAATAAACTAAACTAAAATAAATAAAACATAAACCTAAACCTAAACTATAAATTAAATAAAATAAAATAAACTAAAATAAATAACCTAAACTAAAAAAATAAACCTAAAATAAACCTAAAAATAGATATAAAATAAAACCTAAAAACTAAACCTAAAAAATAAAATAAAACCCAAAAATAAACCTAAAAATAAAAAATAAACTAAACCAAAAAAATTAAAATAAAATAAACTAAACTAAAAAATAAACATAAACCTAAACCTAGACCTAAAAAAATAAACTAAAATAAATAAAACAAAAATAAATTTACTAAACTAAATAAAAATAAAAATAAATATAAAAAAAATAAAAGTTAAAATAAACTAAATAAACCTAAATAAAAAATATAAAATAAAATAAACTAAAATAAATAAAAAAATAAACCAATAAACCTAAACCTATTGGTTCACTTAATTTAAAGGAAAAAAAACCCTAAACCATAAATCCTAAACCCTAAACCCAAACCATAAAGCTAACCTTAAACCCTAAAACCTAAACCTACAACCCTAAACCCTAGACTAACTTTAAATCCTAAACCCTAAACCCTAACTCTAAACCCTAACCCAGCCGTAAACCCTAAACCCTAAACCCAAAACCCTAAACCCTAAATCCTAAATTCTAAACCCTAAAATCATAAATAAATAAACCTAACTAAACTAAACCCTAAACTAAAATAATAACTATAAACCTAAATATACTAAATAAAATATAACACTAAACCCTAAAATAAACCATAAACTAAACCTAAACTCTAAACCCTAAACCTAAACTAACCTAAACTAAATAAAATCATAAACCATAAACCATAAACCCCAAACCCTAACTAAACCATAAACCTAAACTAAAAAAAAACCTAAAAAACCAAAAAAACTAACATAAAAAAAAAATAAATAAATAAACCTAAACCTTTAAAATAATAAAAAAAATAAAAACATAAACTAAAACTTAAACCTAAACCTAAAAATAAAATAAAATAAACAAATATAAAATAAATAAAAACCTAAACTAAACTAAAAAATAAAATAAACCTAAGAATACAAAACCCAAAAAATAAAACTAAATAAAATAAAAATAAAATAAACCTAAATAAAAAATAAAATAAAAATAAATAAAACTTAAACTTAAAAAAATAAGTCTTAAAATAAATAAAATATATAAACTAAACCCTAAAATAAAAAAAAAAAACCAAAACCTAAAATTAAAATAAAATAAACAAAATAAAATAAACCTAAACCTAAACTAAAATAAACTAAACTAAAATAAAAACCTAAACCCTAAACTAGATTTAAAAAAATAAAAAAAAATAAATAAAACCCTAAACCCTAAACTTTAAAACCCTAAACCTTAAACCCTAAAATTCTTTGCCCTGAACCCTAAACCTTAAATCCTAAATCCTAAACCCTAAACCTTAAACCATAAAACCTACAACCCTAAACCATAAACCCTAAACCCAAAACCCCAAACCCCAAACCCCAAACCCTAAACCCTAAAAATCTAAAAACTTAAACCTAAACTAAATAAAACCTAAAAATAAAATAAATAAAAATGCCTAAACCTAAATAAAATAAAAACCTAAACTAAAACCTAAACCTTAACTTAAACATAAACCAAAACCTAAACAGAAAAATAAAATAAAATAAAAAATAAAAACTAAAATAAAATAAAATAAATGAAAACCTAAACAAAGCAAAGAAAATAAAATAAACCTAAATAAAATAAAAACTAAACATAAAATAAAAATAAAATAATAATTAAAATAATAAATAAATAACTAAATAAAAACCTAAATCTAAAAAATAAACCTAAAAATAAAAAAGAAATAAACCTAAACCTAAACCTAAAAGCCTAAACTAAATAAAATAAAATAAACCTAAAATAAACCTATACCAAACTAAATAAATAAAACCTAAAAAAATAAACCTAAATAAAAAACATAAAACATAAACTTAAACCTTAAAAAAATAAAATAAAACCTAAAACCTAAACCTAAAAAAAAAATAAAATAAAATAAACTAAACTAAAAAATAAACATACACCTAAACATAAACCTAAAAATAAACTAAAATAAAACCTAAACTAAAAGAAATAAACCTAAAATAAATAAACTAAATTAAATAAAAATAAAAAATGAAGAAAAATAAAATAAAAAATAAAATAAACTAATTAACTAAAATAAAAATCCTAAACCCTAAACCTAAACCTAAAGTAACTAAATAAATTAAAAAATAGACCTAAACCCTAAAACCTAATAAACCTAAACCTAAGAATAAAGAACCTTGACTAAAACATCAACAACCTAAGATCTAGCTGTGGAGGTGAAGGCGAGGCAATTATAGCAAATGGTGGGGATCTAGAAGTGTTGTTGATATGGAGGTGGTGGTGGAGCAAGGGTGGTTATGCAAAAGAGTGATGGAGGTTAACCATGGTGGCGAGAAAGAAATTGGGATATGATGGTGATCCACTGAGAGGCCGTGGAGGTTCATTGGAATTGGAGATAAATAAATACTGCTATGGAACTCTTTACAAGAGAGAAAAATATCTAGAGTTTTGATTTCTATGCTCTCATATCCATATCAAAGTGTCTTAGAAAACTTGGTGTGTTCCTAATGAAATAAAAGAAGAAATGTTGAATTTGAATTTGTTCTCAAAAAAAAAAATAAAAAATAAACCCTAAACTAAAACTCAACCCTAACCTAGAACCTAAAACATAAACCCTAAACCATAAACTGTAAACCCTAAAAAAATTAAAAATAATAAAAATAAAATAACCTAACATTAAACCCTAAACCCTAAATGCTAAACCTACAACATTAAACTTACAACCCTAAATGCTAAACCCTAAACTCTAAAAAACCCTAATCCCTAAACTCTAAACCCTAAACTTAAACCCTAAACCCTATGCCCTAAACCCTAAACCCTAAACCCTTAACACTAAAATCCTAAACCCTGAACATTAAATCATAAACCCTAAATCCCTAAACCCTAAACCCTCATAAAAAATAAACTACTAAACTTACCACTAACCTTTAAAAAACTAAACCCTAAACTAAACTAACCCTATACCCTAAACCCTAAACTCAACCTAAACTAAACTTAAACCCTAAATCTAAACTAAGCTCCTAAACTGAACCTAAACCCTAAACACTAAACCATAAACCCTAAACCCTAAAAACTAAACCCTATACCTTAAACCCTAAAACCCTAAACCTAAAACCATAAACCCTAAACCTTAAATTATAAACCCTAAACTAACCCTAAACTCTAAGAATGGGCAGAACCATGATGGCAGGAACATCACTATCAACTAGGCTCAATCTAGATCTGGTAGTGGAGGTGAAGGCAGGCGCGCTATCATAGTGGTGGTGGGGATCTGAGGTGGATATGGAGGTGGTGGTCAGCAATGGTTATGGAGCCGGAGGAGCCTGAGGTTACAATTATCCGGTGGTGGAGGGAGAGATCGAGATATAATGGCACATCGCTACCTAGAGAAGGTGGTTCTAATGGGGAAGAAATAATAATGGTCAATCCGATCTACTGCTTATGGAATTATTTCTTTATAATAAAGATAATTCTAGTTATCTAGGGTTTTTGATTTGCTCTATACATGCTCATTTTTATTTATATCATTGCTTGTGTCTTAGAAAACTTGGTGTGTTACTTGTTTGATGAAATCAAAAGAAGAAATGTTGAACCTAAATTTGTTCTCCAAAAAAAAATAAAATAAAACCCTAAACCCTAAACTAAAACTAACCTAAACTTAAAACCTAAACCCTAAACCCTAAATCATACACCCTAAAAATAAAAATTAAAATAGAAAACAAAAAAAACTAACCCTAAAACTAACCCTAAATCCTAAACCCTAAACCCTAAGCCCTAAACCCTAAAACCCTGACCCTTAAAATCCTAAATCATAAACCCAAAACCCTAAAACCTACAACTCTAAACCCTAAACTCCAAACCCTAAACCTTAATCCCTAAACCCTAAACTAACCTTAAACCCTAAAAATGGGTAGAACCTTGATGGCGTGAACATCACCGGCCAACCAGGCTCCTAGATCTGTGGTGGAGGCAAAGTGAGGTGGTTTCAGCTGGTGGTGGGGATCTTGAGGTCCCAGTGGATATGGAGGTGGTGGTCGAGTAGGTGGTTATGGAGGCTGGAGGAGCGATGAGGGTACAGCCTATGGTGGTGGCGAGGGAGAGATAAATGATGGTGGATCCCGCCGCCGAGAATGGGAGTGGTTCTCATGGGAACTAGAAATCAAGAACCAATTTGATCTCCGCTATGGAACTGTCTTCTACAAGAGAGACGGTTATGTTGTCTAGAGATTTTGATTTGCTCTATGGGTGCTCATTTTATCTATGTCATCACTTGTGTTTTAGAAAACATGGGATACTACTTGGTTCATGAAATCAAAAGAAGAAATGTTGAATCTAAATTTGTTCTCTATTAAAAAGAAACCTTAAACCCTAAAGTAAAACTTAGACACAAAACCCTAAACTTACCCAATCCCTAAACCCTAAAAAGCTAAAACCTAAACCTAAAATAAATAAAAAAAACCTAAACCAAAATAAAATAATAAAAACATAAACTAAAACCAAAACCTAAACCTAAACCTAAATATGTATGTATTAAACTAAAATAAAATAAATAAAACCTAAACTAAACTAAAAAAATTAAAAAACCTAAATAAAATAAAAAAGTAAACCTAAAATAAAATAAAATAAACCCAAAATAAAATAAAATAAAAACTAAATAAAACCTAAACCTAAAAAATAAACCTAAAAATAAATAAAAATAAACCTAAACCCTAAACTAAAAAAAACCTAAACCTAAAATAAAAATAAAATAAGCCTAAACCTAAACTAAAATAAATAAAACCTAAACCAAAACCTAAAATAAACTAAACCTAAACTAAATAATATAAAATAATCTAAAAATAAACATAAACCTAAACTAAAAAATAAAACCTAAAAATAAACTTAAAACCTAAACCTAAAAAAATAAAATAAAAATGTAATCCTAAACCTAAAAAAATAAAATACAAATAAAACTTAACTAATAAATAAATATAAACCTAAAAAAAAACTAAAATAAAAAACCTAAGCTAAAATAAATAAAGTAAACTAAATAAAATTAAAAAATAAACCTAAATAAAAAATAAAATAAATTCAAATAAATAAAAAATAAACTAAATAAACTTAAACTTGCTAGTTCACTTAAATTAAAAAAAACCCTAAACCCTAAACCCTTAAACTAACCCAAAACCCTAAACCCTAAACCTAACCCTAAACCTACAACCCTATATCCTAAACTCTAAACCTTAAAACTCTAAACCCTAAATCCAAAACCCTAAGCCCTAAACCCTGAAACCTAAAACCCTAAACCCTAAACCCTAAACACTAAACCCTAAAAGCCTAAACCTAAAACCCTAAACCCTAAGAATAGGCAGAACCTTGATGAGAGGAGCACACCTTCAACTAGGCTAAATCTAGATACATGGAAGGCAGACGCATCGTAGTGGTCGGGGATGGAGGTGCCGGTGGATATGGAGCTTGTCGAGCAGAGTGGTTTTGGAGGAAGAGGAGTGACGGAGATTACAACTGGTGGTGAGGAGGAGGGGATATGATGGCATCTCGCTACTCGAGAGGCTAAGGTGGTTCATGGGAATAAGAGAAACTGAAGAACTACCGATCCGATCTGCTACTTACGGAATTATGGCTTTACAGTAAAGATAGTTCTAATTATCTAGGGTTTTTGATTTGCTCTATACGTGCTCATTTTTTATCTATATCGTCATTTGTGTCTTAGAAAACTTAGCGTGTTACTTTGTTGATGAAATCAAAAAGAAGAAATGTTTAATCTAAATTTGTTCTCTATTAAATAAAAAAACCCTAAACCCTAAACAAAAATGTGAACCCTAAAGCTAAAACCTAAATCCTAAACCCTAAACCCTGAATTATAAACCCTAAAAATAAAAAATAGAATAGAAAATAAAGAAAATTACCCTAAACCCTAAACCCTAAAACTAAGCCTAAACCCTAAACCCTAAACCTACAACACTAAACCTACAACCCTAAACCCTAAACCATAAACTCTAAACCTAAACCCTAAACTCTAAACCCTAAACCCTAAACCCTAAACCCTAAACCCTAAACCTAATCCCTAAACCCTAAAATGTTAAACCTTAAAACCCTAAACCATAAACTCTAAAACCATAAGCCCTAAACTCTAAACCCTAAAACCCTAAACCTAAACCTAAACCTAAACCTAAACCTAAACAAAACAAAATAAAATAAACTAAAAATAAATCTAAACCTAAACTAAAAAATAAAACCTAAAAATAAACCTAAAATAAAAACTTAAAACCTAAACCTAAAAAATATAATAAAACCTAAACCTAAACCTAAAATAAAATAAAACCTAAACCTAAAAAATATAATAAAAATAAAACTAAACTAAAAAATAAACCTAAACCTAAACTTAAACCTAAAAATAAAATGAATAAACCTTAAATAATTAAACTAAACTAAATAAAATAAAATAAACCAAAAATAAAAATAAAAATAAAAAATAAAATAAAATAAATAAAAATAAAATAAATAAACCTAAACCTATTAGTTTACTTAATATAAAAAAAATGTATAAAATAAACTCAAAAATGCATAAACTCTAAACCTTAATCCCTAACCATAAACCCTAAACCCTAAACCCTAAATCAGATAAATAAAGCATAAACCCAAAACCCACCTAAACCCTAAATAATAAACCTAAAAATAAATCTTAAAAAAAAAACATAAACCCTAAACTAAAAAAAAAACTAAACCTAAAATAAAAATAAAATAAACTTAAACCTACACAAAAATAAACTAAACAAAAATAAATAAAACCTAAACCTAAACCTAAAATAAACTAAACCTAAACCCAAAACTAAATAAAATAAAATAAACTAAAAATAAATCTAAACCTAAACTAAAAAATAAAACCTAGAAATAAACCTAAAATAAAAACTTAAAACCTAAACCTAAAAAATAAAATGAAAACGTAAACCAAAAAAACAAACTAATATAAAAAAAACCTAAACTAAAATAAATTTACTAAAATAAATAAACTAAACTAAATAAAAATAAAAAATAAACCTAAATAAAAATAAAAAATAAATAAACTAAAATAAATAAAAATAAACTAAATAAACCTAAACCTAGTGGTTAAATTAATTTAAAAAAAATACTAAACCTTAAACCTTAAACCCTAAACCTAAATGCTAAACTCTAAACTAACCCTAAATCATAAACACTAAACTCTAAACCCTAAAACCCTAAACCCTAAACTTTAAACTAACCCTAAATGCTAAAAATCCTTAACCTTAAAGCCTAAACCCTAAACCCTAAAGTAAAAACCTTAAACTAACCCTAAACCCTAAACCCTAAACCCTAAACTATAGAAAACCTAAACCCTAAAAATATAGATCCTAAAATAATAAACCCTAAATGCTAACCCCAAACCCTCAACTCTAAACAATAAACCCTAAACCTAAACCTAAAGTTACTAAATAAATTAAAAAAATAAACCTAAACCCTAAAACCTAATAATCCTAAACCTAAACCTAAACCCTAAGAATGGGCAGAACCTTGATGATAGGAACATCACCATCAACTAGGCTTAGTCTAGATATGTATGTGGAGGCGGCCGAGGGGCGATCAAAATGGTGGTGGGGGATCTAGATGTGCTAATGGATATGGAGGTGGTGGTCAGAGCAGTGGTGGTATGGAGGCAGGAGGAGCGATAGAGGCTACAGTCATGGTGGTGGCAGAGGGAGAGATCGGGGATAAGATGGTGGATCCCGCTACTCGAGAGGCTAGGGTGGTTCTGATGGGAACTAGGGAACAAAAAGCCAATCAACTTTATGGAATTGTCTTTACCGTGAGTTACTATAGCACCCAAGAAGAGGGGAAGGGGGGGGTGGTGAATTGGGTGATTTTAAAAATTTTAAATGTTAAACCATAAATTTTAAGTTTTAGTAGAGAATTAATTTTTGATTTTATAATAAGAAGATACAATTCTTAATGCAGCAAATATAAAAATACAAAAAAGTAAAGAGAGACAATAGGCACATAATTTTTACATGGTTTGGCCAAACCCCAAAATCAACCTACATCCACGCCTAGCCACCCCTGGCTAGAAATCTACTAAATGCAAAATAGCTTACAAATAGTACTCTCTACAACCCCTACAATAATATGTACTCTCATACAAAGGGGCGAGTACAACCCCAATATAAATTTTACATCACGAAAAGAAAAACACAAAATAATAAATTTTGATAAAATAAATCTCTCACAAATATACCAAGCTATCCAATTCAAAAAGTGATCGCACAACCTTTAAATGCTCACTTTATAACTTAAAAATTTGGCAAGACAAAATGCTCACTTAATATTAATAAGAAATAATAAAATAAATATCTTAAAGTGATCTTACTAAGATGTTTATGTTATTACAATTTGTAGACTAATATAAAAATGATTTCAAAATAAAATCACAATATTCTTTTGCACAATAAAATAAATTTCAGCAAGGAATAATTTATTTTATTTTAACCAAAAAGATGCTTTCAATTAATGCAAATGAACACAAAATACTTAAATAAAATTAGTATATGATAGATCTAAGTAGTAAGCATTTAATTAAAAGAGAGATTTAGCAAATATGAAAATAATTTTAGCACAATAAATTAATTTGAAATGCTTAATATATACTTCTAAAATAGATCTAAGAATACATGATCTTTCAAATAAGACCAATGAAGAAATATTTCAAGAAACCAAATGAAATTTGTAGGAAGATAAAAATTTCAACAAGTTGAAATAAATCCTACAAACTATCACAAGAGTTTTTCACTAAAAAAAATGATTGAAGAAACTTTGATGTGAAAAACTTAGACTTTGATGTCCAAAGTCTAATCCACCAAAAAGTATAAATTGGAAAGAATAGATAGATGGTAAAAATAGTACGGGGATTAAGATCAAGAAAACAATCTCAAATAATTTAAGAATGCTTGCTTAGTTGAAGATGTTGAAGCTTCCAAGCCAAGGATTTGATCTTGTAATATTTGGAGAATACTTGAAAGGAAAATCTAGGAAATTTTCTCTTAGATTTGCTGGAGGGATTTTGAATTTGAATGATGAATGCTTTCATGAAGAGAATGAGGGCTATTTATAAACAAGAAGGTCATTTTGAATTATTTAAAATGTTCTAACAGCATTTTATCATATAATAATTTAGTATTCAATAAAAATATAATTTATATTAAATAAATATTAAACTCAAAGAGCCAAAATTTGACTATTCACATGGGCAAGTCAAAAATAATCAAATATGGCTCTTAATATATTCAAAGCATGTAGCATGCATTCATTATTAAAATCAGCTAATGTTTGAAAAGTCATATTAAATTCAATTTTAATCAAAGGTGGGTCATGTAACCTATCAAATTAAAGGAAAAAATCCAAGGAATCGTTAGAGATGAAATCAGATATAAATTTCTTGATTATAAAATGACTTTGGCTAAAATACAAAATTCCATATATTTGTTAATTTTGAAATATGACATTTAAATATTATGATAGAATTTTATATAATCATACATATGTTAGTTATCATATAACCTTAAAATTAAATTAAAATATTTAATTATATTAAGTATAGAAATAAATAATACTTAATGGCCATAATTTATTATCATTTATTATTTTGACAATTCAAATGTTATGTATGAAACATATAATTGAATGTTAATTAGATAGAGATTTATATAAATTAACCTCATTATCATTATTTAGAACAAATAAAAATAATATGTTAAGTTGTGAGCAAATTGATTCATGCCAATGAACTCATATGAATTTCTGAGATAGTTATAAATGCATATAACCTAAAATATTGTATCTTGAGCTTAACATTATCCATTTTGATATATATTCTGGAAATTTCTTCAAAGATATTATGAGATGTATTGGATATGTAATTAGTAATTAATTACTAAAACACATAGAACATACATTAGAACATCCAAGCATTCATTTGTTATCTTCAAAATTGATCGGATTGAATAAGAGGCTCATTAAGACAAAATTTATAGTAGAGACGGTTCTAGTTTTCTAGGGTTTTTGATTTGTTGTATGCATGCTCATTTTCTATCTATGTCATCGCCAGTTGAGCACTTAGGGTGTTACTTGGTTGATAAAATTGAAAAGAAGAAATGTTGAATATGAATTTGTTCACTCTTAAAAAAAATCAAAAACCCTAAACCCTAAATTAAAACTTCAACCCTAAACCCTAAATTCTAAACCTTAACCCTAAAAATATAAAAAATAAAAATAAAAAATAAAAACTAACCCTAAACCTAAAACCCTAAAACTAACCCTAAATCCTAAACCTATAACCCTAAACCATAAAGCCTATACCCTAAACTCTAAAACCCTAAACCCCAAACCTAAACCCTAAACCCTAAACCATAAACCCTTAACCCTGAACCCTAAACCCTAAAAACCCTAAACCTTAAAGCCTAAAGCCTAAAGCCTAAAGCTTAAACCCTAAACCCTAACCCCTGACATAAACCCTAAAACCTAAACCCCTAGAACCCTAAATCTTAAACCTAAACCCTAAATCCTGAAAACCTAAAAAGCTAAACCTAAACTAAATAAAACCTAAAAATAAAATAAATAAAAAAACCTAAACCTAAATAAAATAAAAAATAATATAAAGTAAAAACCTTAACTAAACCCTATAACAAAACCTAAAAATAAAATAAAATAAAAAATAAAAATAAACTAAAATAAATAAATAAAAATCAAAACTAAACTAAAAAATAAAATAAAAATAAGAATAAAAAACCTAAATAAAATAAAAACTTAATCTAAACTAACAACAACAACAACAACAAGCCTTAATCCCACTAGGTTAGGTCGGCTACATGAATCCTTCGTCTCCATTATGTCCAATTATGTATCAAATTCTCATTTAATTCAAGTATACTAAGATCATTTTATACATCTTACCCAACTTTTATAGGTCTACCTCACCTTTCTTAACATAAGGCAAATCTAATGCATCTACTCTCTAATTGGGTCATCGGACGGGCGCTTTATGTGGCCAAACCATCTAAGGCTCTCCCTAATCTTATCTACCATTGGAGCTACTCCAACTTTTCCTGAACATACTCATTTTGCATTCTATCTCTAAGTAAAACTCATCCACGAGCATCCTCATCTCTGTAACAACTTAGTCTTTTTCTATTGGCCAACATTCACCATAAGTCATTCTGGTCTTACCACCATCTTATAAAATTTTCCCTTAAGTTTAAGTGAAACTTTTCTATCACATAATAGGCGTATTCCTCCATTTCAACCATCCAACTTGAATTCTACTAATAACATCTCCATCTATTTCACCATCATTTTGAACAATAGAGCCTAGATATGAATCACTCACTCTTATTAATGACTTGATCACCTAAAGTCACAACACTACCACTAAAACTTCTACAACTAAAATTACACTCCATATATTCAGTTTAGATCTACTTAAATGAAAACCTTTAGACTAAGTTGACCTCCATAATCAAGTTTTGGACTCCCTCTCAGTCTTATCAACAAAAGAATGTCATCGACAAAAGAATACACCAAGATACATCTTCTTGTAAATGCCCAAAGAACATCCATAACTAAGTAAAAGATAAGGGCTTAATGTTGATCCTTGAAGTAATCCAATAAATAGGAAAATATTTTGTCAATCCTCCTTGTGTTTGGACACAATGCCTCTAGTATACATATCCTTAATGACTTGAATATAACCAATATAACTCCTTTTGTTCTAGAACTCTCCAAAGAACATCTCTTGAGACTTTATATAAGCTTTCTCTAAATCAATTCATATGTAGATCCTTCTTTCTATGCTTCTCCATCGCCTCTTAACAAATGTATAGCATCCATAGTAGATCTACACGGCATGAACCAATTATGAGAAACTTAAATCACATCGTAACTTATGCTCTTACTCTCCCATAATTTTAATGTATGGCACATTAACTTAATTCTATAAGCACTCTTCTGCATCACCTTTATTCTTAAATATAGGAACCAACAAACTCTTTATCCACTCATCGGCATCTTTTAGTCTTTAAAATAACATTAAAAATATTTGTAAGCCAAGAAATTCCTTGATCTCCTAAACATTTCCACACATCTAGCGGAATATTATCGGTCCTCTTGCTTTTCCACATTTCATTTTCTTTAAAGCTTCACTAACTTCAGATTTACTAATCTGAGGATAAAATGAAATTCTCTATTTTTGTTTAGGGTATTAAGGTTGCTAAAATCAATGAGATCCTTGATTAAGTTTATCAAAATACCTCATCCACCTATTTTCAATATCTTTTTCTACAGCACTTTATTATTTTCATCCTTAATACCCCTCACTTGGTATGTCTTTACTTCTCCTATCTCTTTGGTTGGCTAACTTATACATCGTCTTTCACCTTCTTTGGTATCTAATCATTGTATAAATCACTAAAAGCTAATTTTTTTGCATCATATATTGCTTTCTTAGAATCTCTGCCACTTTATATCTTTCCCAATTCTCAGCATTTTACATCTAAACCAAGTTTTATAACAATGCTTCTTATTTCTTATCTTTTCTTGCACACTTTGACTCCACCACCAACTATTCTTATTAAAAGAAGCTTTTCCTTTTGATTCTCCAAGCACATCTTTAGCAACTTGCATAATTTCACTTGATATTTTTTCCCACATAACGTTAACTTCCTCATGAACATCCCAAATTCTAATTTCACTTAATGTAAACTAAAAATAAAATAAAATTAAATTAAATAAAAATCTGAACCTAAAAAATAAACCTAAAAATAAAACATAAAAATAAATTTTAAAAAAAAACCTAAACCCTAAACTAAAACTAAACTAAACCTAAAATAATAATAAAATAAACAAAATAAAATAAACCTAAACCTAAACTAAAATAAATAAAACCTAAACCTAAATAAACTAAACCTAAACCTTAACCTAAACTAAATAAAATAAAATAAACTAAAAATATACCTAAACCTAAACTAAAATTAAAAACCTACAAACTAAACCTAAAGATATAATAAAACCTAAATAAACCTAAAATAAAAATAAAACATAAACCTAAAATATAATAATAATAAAACTCAACTAAAAATAAACCTTAAAAAAATAAAAAACAAAAAATAAACTAAAATTAAATAAACTAAAATAAATAAGGTAAACTAAATTAAAATTAAAAATAAAATAAAGTAAATAAACCTAAACCTACCAGTTTACTTAATTTGAAAAAAAATTAAAGAAACCCAAAACCCTAAATTCAAAATGATAAACATTAAAGCATAAATAATAAAGTAACCCTAAATCCAAAACCATAAATGTACAACACTAAACCTACTACCCTATACCCTAAACCCTAATTCCTAAATCTTAAACCTTAAACCTTAAATCCTAAAACTTAAACCCTAAACCCTAAACCCTAAAAGCATAAACACTAAAACTCTAAACCCTAAACCCTAAACGTTGGTTGAGCTGATTTTTATGAAAGGTGATCTTAAAGAAGTCAACGAAGAGGTTGCAAAATACAAAGTTGGTGCTCTTACCCATGTTGGTCTCGTTGCACTTATTGGTCTTAGGTTCCTCCAGAAAACACTGGTTTGGATCCTTCACAAACTTCTTTCTTTTAGGTTCTCAACATCCCAATGAAGATCAATAAGGGTACTATTAAGATTATCACCCTAGTTATGCTTGTACTGATTAAAATAGGCGATAAGGTGGGATCCTCAGAGGCTGCTCTCCTCGCTAAGCTAGGGATTAGGCCATTCTCTTATGGCCTTGTTGTCCAGATTTTGTATGATGATGGTTCGATGTGTAGTCCTGAGGTGCTTGACCTCACTGAAGATGATCTCATTGAGAAGTTTTCTGCAGGCCTTTCAATGAACACTTCTCTCTCACTGGCCCTCTCTTATCCCACACTTGCTGTAGTACCCCACATGTTCATGAACGCTTACAAGAATGCCCTCACTGTCATGATTACCACTAATTAGACATACTCGCAGGCTAAGAAGGTTAAGGAGTATTTGAAGGATCCTAGTAAATTTGATGAGGCTGCTGCGCCTGATGCTTCTACTACTCCTGCTGCTACTCCTGCTCCGGCTGCTGTAGTGGAAGAGAAGAAGGAAGAGCCTGCTGAGGAATCTGATGATGATATGGGTTTTAGTTTGTTTGACTAAACTTTGTTGGCCTTCTAATAAATCAAATTTTATTGTCTCTAGGAGTTAAATCATTTTGTTAAATACTATTTTTGTGAATTTTTGAATTGCATTTTATTTTATCTTATTTATTAGTTGTTAGAGGATAATGTCTTATTTAATTTGCTAATTTCTTATTTAATATGGAATCATTTGAGTTTAAAAAAAATAAAAAAACCATAAACCATAAACCCTAAACCCTAACAGTAAATCCTAAACCCTAAACCCCAAACCATAAACCAAAAAAAAAGTAGCTAAATAAATTAAAATAAACATAAACCCTAAAACCTAATAAACTAAACCTAACCTAAAAAATGGTGAAACTTGTTAAAAATAATTGAATTTGTTTTCTATTAAAAAACTAAACACTAAACCTAAACTAAAACTTTAAACCTAAAACCTAACCCTAAACCCTTAAAATAAAATAAAAAATTAAATAAAATAACCCTACATTAAAAACCTACCCTAAAAACCTGACCCTAAACCCTACGTGAGCCAAAGATCCTACTCTAAACCAAACCCTAAACCCTAAACCTTAAACCCTAAACCTTAAACCCTAGAAACCCTAAACCCTAAAACTTAAAAATTAAACCCTAAGCCCTAAACCCTAAACCCTAAGCTTAAATCGTGAACCCTAAAACCCTAAACCAATAAACCCTAAACCATAAACCCTAAACCCTAAACCCTAAACCCTAGAAACCTAAAACCTAAAAACCTAAACCTAAACTATATAAAACCTAAAACTAAATAAATAAAAAACTTAAATCAAAATAAAATAAAATTATAAATAAAATAAAAACCTAAACCTAAAAATAAACCTAAACCTAAAAATAAACTAAAATAAAATAAATAAAACCTAAACTAAACTAAAAAATAAAGTAAACTCTAAAACTAACCCAAAACCCTAAACCTACAACACTAAACCTACAACCCTAAACCTTAAACCCTAAACCTTTATGTTTTAGGGATTAGGGGTTTTTTTTTTTTTTTTTAGGGAAACCCCATGATGCGGGGATATTTTATTGCCACAAAAAGGGTTACAAGGTCCTTAAAGGGGATAAACTCAAACTACTCAAAGAGCTACAATCAAAAGTAAATCCCCATCTAAGTACATCCAAGAGCAAAAGAAAACATTAAAGCAATTAAAAGATACAAGATGATTAAAATAATAGGCTAAAGGAAGGTTAAGGCCAATGCTCTGATGGTTGTAAGAGTGCTTGGTAATATAGAACAAACCTACAAGATAAAAGAGAAACACACAAAGTTATAATGAGAGAGATTAGAAACGGTTAAGGTAATATAGACAAAAGGTAGAAGGAAATAATATAATATGAGTATGATAATAAGTAATTGTGATAGAGAAGGCTCGGGCTCAATCACACCATGTTGAGGCGGATGCAAGTATGAGCATCAAACTTATTGAAGGGTTACATCACATGAGCTACTACCAAACCAAAAGGGTGAGAACATCACAACCATCATAGCCAACAAACTGTGAAGGAAGCACCAGTTGTTGATATTCTTGTGAGCTTTATTACACGCAAACCTAAGCAAAATCATATCTAAAATATATAGGTAATTGCTAAGAGGCTGAAGGATAAGGAGTCTCATTCAAGAAAAATATCATCAATATAGCCATCTTGACATGAGAATACATAAACATAAGTGAGTGAGCCATCTTAGCGATCTCATGAATAGCCATATTCGGAAAGAAATTAGTTCATCATATAATCCCTCCATAAGAAAATTAGGAGACAACTTCTGAAAACACATTAAATAAGTCAATGAGCCAATAATTAACACCATCCCAATCACATGATATGTAAATGAATCTTTTGGTCAGAAAACAACCAGGAAACAATCCCTTATTAATGTCAGAAAGCAATAGTAAAGGAAGGCGACATAGCTCAACACGGGGAATGAGCGCAACCAACCAAAATTAGTACCCAAAAAAAAATAGTTAGAGCGGCGACTCCAATAGCGACATTAGGGCCTCCATTCGGATAATCCATCAATCAATCTAGAACAAAGGCGAAAAGGCAACAACATCCAAGATAGGAAGGGACTAAAGCGGCCATAATACCATTCTTTAGAATAAAGCGCTCATAAGGCAACCGGTCGAAATGAGGTAGCAGATGGATCGGAAAAAATAGAGATAAATTGCATTGCAATCGAAAGCCAACCCCATAGCAAAGAGCTAATACAACATTGGAACCCGCCATAAAAAAAATCAACAAGTGAATTGAAATGAGTCTCAACATTAAAATCCAGAAAATAGCAACAGTTAAGATGGCAACATCCAAGCATGGCAGCAAAAGCTAGAAATACTAAACCATAAATAGGAAAAGACAGAAAAGTTCAGAATACCACCCCTTAATAATAGAGATTATATTCCAAGGGAAATAGATCCCAAATTAGAAAAACTGGGAGTCCAAATAATTTTCATATGAGAATCTAGAAAAATAAGACAACAGATAACCAAGAGTAAAAGGTAGCCCATATAGTAGCAATACAAGGCATAAACCAAGACATGAAAGGGCATAAAGATTCATTCGGGATAGATCCCCAAGACAAAGGATAGTAGCGAGCCATTCAGTCCAGTTGGGAATAGAAATAACAAGGGTAATGTAGATCCGTTATCGAGATAATAGCAATACCCGGATAGAAATAGCAAGGGCACTGAGAAACGGCCCCAACAACAAAATAGCGTGCAATACAAATTAGGATCCACATTAGAATCCAGAAAAAAAAGATAAATAACAAGACAAAAAAAAAAAGGCGGTGGTAGCCGATAGCACCAAGACAAGGGACAACATAGTACCATAATTGAAAGCCATAATAGACACCAATGACCAAAACAAATAGACGATAATTTGGACAAGCATACAACTTGAAACCCTTAATCATATCAGCGCATAATCAAACACGGGAAAAAACTACCGGTGTTGAGCAGCGGCACAGCAATCGAGAGCCAATTAGAGAGCCAATCCGAGAGGTTATTAGTTGGAACCCACCAAAAGGATCAAAATTGTATTCAAATGAAAAATATCATTAGAATCCGGACAAAACAATATAATGTCAAGGCAAAACTAGATAGCAACAAATAGGCAAAACCATCCAAGCTCTCAATTTGCCAAAGTTAATAGCCAAGAAGATATAACATAGGAATAAGTATCTTGAGTAGAATCGTCAACACCAAAAAACTTTAGACAATCAAGACAACAAAAACCTAGCTTGCCATAAAACCACCCATCCAGATAAATATTGATACAAGTTTAACGGGTTCAAAAAAACAACCAAGCAATCATCAACATCTTGCTGAACAAAACAAACCAAAACCCCAAATAGCACAGAGTATTAATCCGGTGCATGACAACCAAGGCACCCAAAGCATATATAAAGATAGGGTGGGAAGAAAACTCACCACAAATGATCAATAAGGGACATTCAAAGCATTAGCGGGATGATTAGTCACATTAATCCAGAGATAAAGCTAGGAAGAATACAAGACAAGTTAAGCAAAGAAGAAACAAAGAAAAAGGGTAAACATAGAAAAACCAAAAGAAAGGCCAACATGAAAGCCCATTCATGGAGGGAGCAAGATAAGACCAAAGCCCCAATCTGAAGCTTCTAGAAAGGTTCTCTTGAATATAACAAGAATAATCAAGAAACTCCATCGAGGCAAAATAAATAGTACAACTAAGAGTTACATAAAGGTTAACCAAGAACTATCAAAGTTAGATGATAATTGCCATTAAGAGGGTAAGGAGGTTAGCGACCTATGAGAAAGCCAAAGAACATCCATACTAGGTGGAAGAAAAGAAGAAAGCACCCTGACGATCCCACCAAAGAAACCTCTGAAACAGAAATGGATTCGAGAAAGAGCTTGTATAAGGGGTCCAGTTACAATATAAACAAAATAAGATGATAAGTATCAAAAGGCCAAATAGCCTCTTCATGCACAGAAATAAATTAAAATATAATTCCCAGTAAAAGAAAAGAAAACTCAAGCTAGAATCAAAGAGAATATGGAGACAATCGATATCAAAAACCATAGTCATTATGGTTAGACTAATAATGATAATCATCAAGATCCCAAGTGGGATTGCAGATATAAAACCAAGTGCTTGGTAACATAAAGCTCAACGGGTTCCAATTCAAGAGATTGATGTGCATATAGTTCAACATCGCATAATATTGTAAATGCCAAAAAAGATCTTCCAATTAAAGGAGAAGGGGTAAAGGCAGCAAGTCATGGTAAAGGGCACAAGACAGCAATGATATCTATGAGGAGTATCCATAAAGAACATAAGGAAATAGAAAACCAGAAAAAAAGGAAAACGAAGAGGAGAGTTAGATTCAAGTAAGGAAGCCCAATTGTCCAAGTTAATTAACGAAGTATTTGGGTATTGTAAATTGATCAAAGAGGATGATCTTGTCTAATCTCGCGATTAGCAAGGTAATCGATGAGCGTTCCCTTCATGCCAAACATGAGTGATGGTAAAATTCATTGAGAGAAGAATAGTTTGCTTGAGAAGGTAGTACAAATGCGTTGCTCATATTGGTAGAAGTCAATCAATCGGAAGAAGCGTCCACCTATCCAAATATTGAGACCATTTTGAAGACAAATTTCAAGAGCTTTATGGACTACCATAAGCTCGTATAAGGACGATCTTTGGAAATAAGGGGATAAGCAAATGCGATAGGACTATACCCTTAGAATCCCGAAAATGCCTTTACAACTAGAGCCATTATGAGAGAGCCATCGGTATTAATTTTAATAATATGATCAAGAGGTTTTCCAAAACCATTCTATCATTTTGGTAGTAAGGCAGTGCGGAAGATTGAGGCCAAGTTTATTGGCATTTACGACCTTTAAAATGTTTGTGATGAATTAAATTGGCTTTAAACAAGTCACAAATTTTGTTTTTAGTTCTAGTAATAATCCTCATGTGATTCATACAAATCCTATGATGTTTAGCTTCATTTCGGTCCATCCATATGAACCAAATAAGTGTAATAGCGATTATAATTTTAATATGACCTTTAATGGCATTGTTAAAGTAAACTTCAAGAAGTTGATATATAGTAAAAGTACAATTAAAATTGACAGTGTTGAATAGATCATCATACCAAATCCAAATTTTAGATGCAATAGCCCCATTAACAAAAACATGGTTAACATTCTCAATATGGGAACAACATTGACATTTAGTGGGTAAAATAAAACCCTTTACCCCCAAAGAGTCAGAATAATGTTCTTTAGGATACACCAAGTGAGAATAGAGTAAGAAGAGGGGATATTGTTATTCTAAATTTTGGAGAACACAATAGAAGAATCCTGAGTGTCTTTAGTGTGAAGCCACACATTTTTAAGGTTGAAATCCCCATTATGAGAGAGCTTAAAGATAATCATCATGATTGTTAGAGTGATAGGAATATTAGTAATCATATTTAAGAAAGTGGAAGGAATAGAATCAGTAATCTTAGTAGTGTTCCACTTGTGGTTTTGCCAGAATGAATTAACTCTGATAGCGAAAGTGGAGTGAGTGTAGAGTAAGCCATCAAAGGATCCACCACCACTCCAGTTGTCTTGCCAAAAGAAGGAATTGCCAGAGTTTATGCCCCAAAAAATTAAGGATTGCATCCCATTTCGAACAAAGTCTTCTCCACCGGAGAATCACGATTTAAAGGGACAAGTGAGAGGATGTTTACCACGGCAATATTTAGAAGTCATGAAATTAAGCCCAAAGACTATTTTTTGCTCCTAAAATTCCACCAAAGTTTGTAGGAGAAGGCATTGATAACTTCTTTGATGGATTTACATCCCACCTCCCTCTTCAAGGGTACCACAACTTTTAGACCAAGATGACTAGTGCATTAGAGGAGGTATTGGTTCCCAAGAATTTGTTTAGAGATGCTCAATTCTATTGATGGTAGAATTGGTAGGCACAATGGTTTGAAGAAGGTATATAGGCATGGAATTTAGGGTGCTCTTGATCAAGGTAAGCCTACCACCAGAGAGTAAATGAAATTCCCAAACCAAAATTTTGTTAGCAATTTTGAATTAGATCATCAAAAGGTGTGATCTTTTTGGCCTTTAAAAGAGCCCCTAGGTAATTAAGAGGGAGTTGATTTTGCTTAAAATTAGTAATTACGGATATTTGGTTAAGTCTATTAGGAGGAATCTTAGGCGAAGGAATAAAACCGCATTTTCCTTCATTAAGAAAAGACCACTAACTTTACCAAAATCATTTAGAAGGTTCTTAATGGTTTTAACATGTTGAAAGGAGCCGTTGCAGAAGATAATGAAATCATCAGAAAGCTAAGATGAGAAATAGGAAACCTCCATGAGTTTTAAAAGACATATTAGGATTATTAGCGAAAAGATCATTAAGGCTCCTGAGTATTCAATAGCGATGATAAAAGAGAAGGTGATAGTGGGTCACCTTGCCTCAAACCATGGCTAGAAGGAAAGAAACCTATGGATTGCCATTCATGATAACCAAAAAAGGACATTCGTGATACACCTTTTATAATCCGGATAAAACTATCGGAAAAAATCAAACAAATTTAGGATTTGAAAGAGAAAATCCCATGAGAGTTTGTCAAAGGCTTTAGCGATGTCCAGTTTGAATAAGATGTTGCCTCCTCTAGTTGGGACATCAAGGTCATGAACCGACTCTTGAGCAAGAAGAATATTATCCGATATTGTTTGTGTTTAACAAAACCGGTTTGATTTGGGGAGATGATTTTAGGAAGCAAAATGCTATTATTTATTAATTTAGCAATGAGTTTTTGAAAAAGGTGCAAAACTAATCGGTCTAAAATCACCCCAAGATTCAATATTGTTAGTTTTGGAAATAAGGATAATAGAAATGCTTGAAAAGTATTTTGGAATAGGATTGCCATCAAAAAAATCAATAACGATCAACTAAGTCGGTTTTAATAAATGGCCAACAATCGAAAGAAGTAGATATAGCCGTGGGGAATGAGTCAGTGTTCATGTTCTTAAGGGTATTACTAATCTCTTCTTTGGAAGGGCACATAGTGAGTAAATGATTATCCTCCTAATCAAAGAAGGGATAAGATGGGTGTTAGATAAAGTTCCCGAACGGTTAGAATTTAATAAAGTTTAGAAATGATGAATGATAGAATCCTTAATATCATTGTTATTGGTTATCCATTCACCATTAGAGTTCTTAATTTTCTTAATCGAGTTTAAGGCTTTCTGTTTATTACAAATGGCATGAAAATACCGGTGTTTCTCACCATCTAATATGTTCTTGCGGCTTTTTTTTACGATAGGTTTCTTCCATGTTTTGATAATTAACCAAGTTATTCTTGTAAATGTTCAACTCCTCAAGTTTACTAGGATGGTTGACGATCTCTTCAAGGAACAAACCTCTTGTTCCATAGCTTTAAGATTTGTGAAAAGGTTTTAAAATGTGTTTGTTCCACCAATTGAGATTTTGTTTAAGTCTTTTGAGCTTAAGCCAAATCTGAGTCATACCTTTAGAATTATCGGAAAAGAGCCATCCAATTGGTGAGCGACATTGGTGAAGTCACTATGTTGGGTCACATATTTTGAAATCTAAAGGAGAGTAGATGGGTTGGGGAATTTTTTAAAGGAAATCAGAGCATGATCCAATTAGTAGGCCGGTGATCCGAGAATTAAAGAGGGTCCTATCAAGATCTTTGCCAAAGTCTAAAGTTGTGCCACGTGAAGTTAGACCCATGAAATGTCGATCGTTGCAATCAAGGATCATATTTGAGAAGTCCTCCATGGAATGAAGGTTAGAGTACATCCTCCCCTTCTTTAACTAGCTATGATAGTGTTGAAATCACCTCCAACCAGGGAAGGTTAGCAGAAGTGAAGGTGCGTAAGTGATTCCAAAGGATGTTCCTACTAGCTCTATTACAAGAAGCATAGATAAAGAGCCAAAAGCGATAAGTCACTTAAGGAGATTTTGACATTAACCAATTGGTCAAGATCATCAATGATGGAAATGGTGATGGAGTTGTGCCAAAAGCACCAAATTTTATTATTAAGATTGAAGAAAAATTATGAAAACCAAGGGATCTAGCGACAAAAGCAATCTTGGAATTAATGAAAGGTTCAATAAGAACAAGTAACTTGATATTATGAGCATGACAAAGACTCCCACGATTCTGACGGAAGAGACCCACAATATTCCAAATAAGAAAATTAATCATAAGGAGACAACCAAAAGGGAAAATGAAAAGAAAGGAAAGAGAGGAGAGAAATGATGACACATTACTTATGAGGGGTGGAAGAAGCGAGTGGTTCTAGAGTTATTATTAGAAAATTTTGCTTTGTAGGGTTTTTTGTTTTTAACAATCTGAAAGGGTCTATCAGAATCCAAATTATCTCCATCAGAAAGGGATTGATTTTGGGTTCGGAATAATAGAAGAATCTATCAATGTTTTAGAAGAGGGGATTTCACCTTCTTCTGTATCGGATAGAGTGTGAGTGGTTATTGATTTCACTCAAGGAAATAGATGGGGAAGTTCTGGCACCATTCGTAATACAAATATCTTTCTCAATATGTTCTGAAGCCATAGGGTCATCATTGTTTTGGTCCATTATATGATTCTCATTCAAATTGTTTAATTGGGTGTCCAATATAAGGCTACCATTTAGATTTTCGAGGATTTGCTGAAGCAAAAGCTATCGTGGGAAACCAAATTATTAGTGGGTGAGGTTAGGTATATTGCCATTGGTTCACACCCCTCAATGCCTATTTTAGTACCAAGGTCAGAGTGTTTTCCAATAGATAGATCAGTAGGAGGAGTAGGGAGGAGAGGCTCTTTTTGAGTATTTTTAGGCACATATGCTAGAGTATTGGTTTTCCCAGTTCCATTAATGGTGTTCATATTCTATGGTAAATTTTTTCTGAGATTAGGCTGAAGTATAAAGCATTAGTGATTGTGTGCGTGAATCTTGGTGAGTGCAAAAGAGAAAATTTTTGAACTTTTTACTATATCCAAATTTTTTGCCAATCCAAACCTCTTTGGGATATTTTTTTGTGATGTCTATCTCAGAGAATCGGCGACAGAAGACCCAAATCTAGTGGCTTGCAATATTTGGAGAGGTCTACCAAAAGGCCACGACAAACAAACTTGATGAGTGACATAATGTATTTGCATGTTAGGAAAGCAAGCTAAAGAGGGATAATGGGAGATTCCTCTTTGACATCAAAGAGGCGACCATTTCAATAAATATGACAATTATGCACAAAGTAAACATGATGAGCAAAAACCGTGAATAATCTAAATCATTTGAGAGTTGAATAAGAATGGGGCGGGATCGTCGGGATAGAAAGTACCCTATAATTTTAAACTATGAAAGAAAAGAATATTATCAAAGCGTCTTAGGGAGAATTTACCCACCAAAGCGAACTCGCATGGCTTAGCAAGTTTCTCAACATCCTGATCTGAACACATTACTGCTAGCAATCCACGATAAGATGTCAAAATTAGATTAATCAAAGCATTTGAGCTAGGGATCTTACCAGATAAGGCCTCTTTGAATGATTTAATAATAGGTACATTAATAGAGCAATCAATAAAACCCCAGAAGAGAGCAAAGCCGGTCGCTCGAGAGGCGGGATTCCCTGAGACCGAGCCTCGCCATTGCTCTAATCAAGGGCGTCACATCTGGAGCGATAAACGCTTCAGGGCTAGAAATAGAAACACCCGCAGAATGGCCAATCCATAGAGAGGCGAATAGAGAGCCTGAGAAGTAGTTTTGTTTTTGTTAGTTTTGTTTTAGGGTTTAGGGTTTAGTATTTAGGGTTTAGGGTTTAGTATTTAGGGTTTAGGGTTTAGGGTTTATGGTTTTGGGCTTAGGTTTTAGGTTTAGGGTTCAAGTTTTATTTTAGGTTTTAGGTTTTTTGGTTTTTGTTTTAACAGAGAATAAAATGTTTAAGGTTTAAGGTTTAGGGTTTAGGGTTTAAGGTATAGGGTTTTGGGTTTTATGATTTAGTGTTTAGGATTTTGGGTTTAAAGTTTTGGGTTTAGGGTTTACTATTTAGGGTTAGTTTAGGGTTTAGGGTTTAGGTTTGTTTAGATTTAGTAGTGGTGGCGAAGGAAGATGCGGCATTTATCTTAATGGTGGCGGAGAATCTGGAGGTGCTAGTGGATTTGGAGGTGGTGGTCGGAGCAATGGTGGTTTTAGGAGCAATGGAGGTTACAGTATGGTGGCATTGGGAGAGATGAGGATATGATGGTGGATCCCACTACCGAGAGGTGGTTGATAGAGAAGCGAAGAACCGATCTACTATTTATGAAACTATGTCTTTATAAAAGAGATGGTTCTACTTATCTAGGATTTTGATTTGCTCTATTGGTGCTCATTTTGATCTATCATCACTTGTGTCTTAGAAAACTTGGGTCTTGTTTGGTTGATGAAATCGAAGTAATGTTGAATATGAAATTCTTTGTTAAAAAAACCTTAAACCCTAAACTAAAACTTAAACCTACCAAACCTAAACCCAAAACCCCAAACCCTAAAACACTAAACCCCCAAACCCTAAAAAACCCTAAACCCTAAACTAAACCCTAAACCCTAAAGCTAAAAAAAGCCAAACCTAAACAAAAATTAAATTAAAAATAAAAATAAAATAAAACATTAACCTAAAAATAAAAATAAAACCAAAAATAAAAATAAAATAAAATAAACATGTCTAAAATAAACCTAAACTTAAAACTAAAATAAAAAAATAAAATAAATAAAAATAAAATAAACTCAAATAAATAAAATAAACTAATTAAACCTAAACTCTATTTCACTAAATTTTAAAACCTAATCCCTAAACCCTAAACTATCACTAAACCCAACCCACTCTAAACCCTAAATCCTAAACCTCTAAACTCAAACCTAAACTAAACCCTAAACCATAAACCCTAAACCCTAAAACCCTAAACCTAAACTCTAAACCCTAAAAAACTACAATCCTTCTTAAACCCCACAAAATAAACCTTGAACCATAAATTAATCCCAAACTAACCCTAAACCTTAAGAATGGGCAAAACCTTGATGGTAGGAACATCACTATCAACTAGGCTCAGTCTAGATCTGGCGATGGAGGCGAAGGCAGAGGCGGCGATTATCATAGTGGTTGTGGGGGATCTTGAGGAGCTGCTGGATATGGAGGAGGTGGTCGGAGCAGTGATGGTTAAGGTGGCGGGAGGAGCGATGGAGGTTACAGCTGTGGTGGCGAAGGAGAGATCGAGATATGATGATGGATCTTACTACTTGAAGCGGCGATTGATGAGAAAGCGAAGAACGGTTGATCTGATATGTTGCTTATGGAACCTATCTTTATAATAAACATGATTATACTTATCTAGGGTTTTTGATTTCCTCTAGCATTATTTTGATCTATGTCATCACTTGTGTCTTGAAAACTTGGTGTCTTTGCTTGGTTGATGAAATTTAAAGAAGAAATGTTGAATGAATTTCCTCTTTGTTAAAAAAAACCTTAAATCGTTAATCCTAAACTAAAACTTAAACCCTAGACTTAAAACCTAAACCCTAGACCTTAAAATCCCTAAGCCCTAAACACTAAAACATAAACCCTAAACCCTAAACCGTAAGCCCTAAACTCTAAACCCAAAACCCTAAACACTAAAACCCTAAAACCTAAACCCTAAACCCTAAAACCATAAACACTAAACTCTAAAACTTATAACCCTAAACACTAAATCCCAAACCTTGAACCCTAAACTAATCCTAAACCTTAAACTCTAAACCCTAAACTAACCCTAAACTTTACGAATGGGTAGAACCTTGACGGAAGAAACATCACCATCAACTAAGCTCAGTCTAGATCTGGCGGTGGAGGTGAAGGCTGAGGCGGCGGTTATCATAGTGGTGGTGGCGGATCTCGAGGTGTTGTTGGATATGGAGGAGGTGGTCAGAGCAATGGTGGTTATGGATGCGGGAGGAGCGACGGAGATTACAGCCGTGGTGGTGGTGGTGGCAGAGATTGGGGATATGATGGCGGATCCTGGTAATTGAGGCGGGGTAGTTGATGGGAACTAGAAACTAAAGAATGATTGATCTGATATGCTACTTATGGAAGTATGTCTTTATAGTAGAGACGATTCTACTTATCTATGCATTTTGATTTGCTCTATGAGTGCTTATTCTTTATTTATGTCCTCGCTTGTGTCTTAGAAAACTTTGGGTGTTACTTGGTTGATGAAATCGAAAAGAAGGAATGTTGAATATGAATTTATTTTCTGTTAAAAAAACCCTTAAACCCTAAACTAAAACTTAAACCCTAAACCTAAAACCTAAACCCTAAACCCTAAACCATAAACCCCAAACCCTAAACCCTAAACCCTAAACCCTAAACTAACCTTAAAAACCTAAACCCTAAACCCTAAAAAGTTAAAAACCTAAATGTAACCTAAATAAAATCTAAAAATAAAAAAAAATAAAAAAACCTAAACCAAAATATAAAAAATAAAAAATAAAAAAAAACATAAACTAAAACCTAAACCTAAACCTAATCCTAAAAAATAAAATAAAATAAAAAAAAACTAAAAAAAATAAAATAAAAAAAACCTAATCTAAACAAAATAATAAAAAACTGAAATAAAATAAAAACTAAACATAAAATAAAAATAGAATAAACCTAAAATAAAATAAAATAAAATAAAAACTAAATAAAAACCTAAACCTAAAAAATAAACCTAAAAATATAACTTTAAAATAAATAAAAAAATAAAACCTAAACTACTTAAAAAAAATAACCCTAAAATAAAAAAATAAAATAAACTAAACCTAAACTTAAACTAAAATAATTAAAACTTAAACCTAAACCACAATAAACTAAACCTACCTACTAAACTAAAAATAAAATAAACTAAAATAACCTTAAACCTAAACCAAAATAAAATTTAAAATAAACCTAAAATAAAACCCAAACCTAAACCTAAAAATAAAATAAAAAATGAAAAACTAAACCTAAAAAGAAAAAATAAAACCTTAACCTAACAAATAAAATAAAAATAAAACTCAACTAAAAAAATAAACTTAATTAAAAAACCTAAACTAAAATAAATAAACCAAAAATAGATAATGTAAACCAAATAAAAATAAAAAATAAACCTAAATAAAAAATAAAATAAATAAACTCAAATAAATAAAGAGTAAACTAAATAAACCTAAACCCTAATCCCTCACGAAACTAACCCTAAACCCTGGCAGAACCACCACCCTAAACCCTAAACCCTAAACCATAAAATAAA
Source organism: Cymbidium sinense (assembly GCA_021442155.1). NCBI lineage: Eukaryota > Viridiplantae > Streptophyta > Magnoliopsida > Asparagales > Orchidaceae > Cymbidium > Cymbidium sinense. The sequence goes on along the minus strand of CM038214.1, from coordinate 322,139,278 downwards.
CCTAAACCCTAAACCCCCCTAAACCTAAACCCTAAACCCTAAACCCTAAACCACAAACATTGAACCTTAAACCCTGAACCCACAAACTCTAAACCCTAAACCCTAAACCCTAAACCCTAAAACCTACAACCCTAAACCTTAAACCCCAAATGCTAAACCCTAAACCCTAAACACTAAGAATGGGTAGAACCTTGATGGCAGGAACATCACTTTCAACTAGGCTCAGTTTAGATCTAGCGGTGGAGGTGAAGGCGAAGGCGGTAGTTATCATAATGGTGATGGGAGATCTAGAGGTGATGGTGGATATGGAGGTGGTGTTTGGAGCTGTGGTGGCTATGGAGGTGGTAGGTGTGATCAAGGTTATAGCTATGGTGGTGGTGGAGGGAGTGATCAAGGATATGATGGTAGATCCCACTACTCGGGAGGTGGGGGTGGTTCTGATGGGAACTAGAGAAACTGTAGAACGACTGATCTTATCTACTATTTATGGAACTGTGTCTTTATAGTAGAGACGATTCTACTTCTCTAGGGTTTTTTATTTGCTCTATGGGTGATCATTTTTGATCTATGTCATCGCTTATGTCTTAAAAAACTTAGTTGATGAAATAGAAAAGAAGAAATGTTAAATATGAATTTATTCTTTATTAAAAAAAGACCTTAAACCCTAAACACAAAACTAAAATTTAAACCATAAATTAAAATCCTAAACCCTAAACCCTAAACCCTAAACCTTAAACCATAAACCCTAAACACTAAACCCTAAACCCTAAACCTAAACCCCAAAACCCAACCACAAAAACCATAAACCCACAAACCCTAGACACCTACAACCCTAAATTTTTATATTTTTTATAGTTTAGGTTCCAATTTTTTTTTGGTTTTAAGGTTTAGGGTTTAGGGTTTAGGGCAGTAGGTTTTAGAGTTTTGGGTTTATCATTTAAGGTTTAGGATTTAAGGTTTTTTAGGGTTTAGGTAGAGGGTTTATGGTTTAGTATTGTAGGTTTAGGTTTTAGAGTTTAGAGTTTAGGGTTTAGGGTTAGTTTTAGGGTTTAGTGTTTAGGGTTTAGGGTTTAAAATTTAGGGTTTAGGGTTTAGGGTTTATGATTTAGGGTTTAGGATTTAGGGTTTAGAGTTTAGGGTTTTCGGGTTTAGGGTTTAGGGTTTTTGGGTTTAGGGTTTAGGGTTAGTTTTAGGATTTAGGGGTAGGTTTTAGGGTTTTTTTTAGGTTTAGGTTATTATTATTATTTTAGTTTAGTTTATTTTAGTTTAGGTTTAGGTTTACTTAATTTTGATTATTTTAGGTTTAGTTTTTTTTTCTAGTTTTGTGTTTAGGTTTTATTTTTTATTTATTTTTATTTTTATCTTTTAGGTTTAGGTTCTTATTTAGTTTTCTTTAGATTTATTTTATTTTTATTTTAGTTTTTATTTTATTTGGGTTTTATTTTAGGTTTATTTTATTTTTAGTTTAGTTTAGATATTTATTTATTTTATTTTAGTTTAGTTTTTATTTTTTATTTTATTTTATTTTCTCATTTAGGTTTAGCTTTAGGTTTATGTTTTGGTTTAGGTTTTAGTTTAGGTTTTATTTTATTTTATTATTTAATTTTATTTATGTTTATATTTTTTAATTTATTTTATTTTTAGGTTTTATTTAGTTTAGGTTTAGGTTTTTAGGTTTTTGGTGTTTAGGGTTTAGTGTTGAAGGTTAAGGGTTGTAGGTTTTAGGGTTTAGGGTTTTAAGGTTTAGGGTTTAGGGCGTAGGGTTGTAGGTTTAAGGTTTAGGGTAAAGGTTTTTTTTTCAAATTTTGTTTACTTTTTTTAAAATTAAGTAAACTCGTAGGTTTAGGTTTTTTTAGTTGATTTTTTATTTATTTTAGTTTATTTTAAATTTAATTTTATTTAGGTTTATTTTTATTTTTATTTAGTTAAGTTTATTTATTTTAGTTTAGGCTTTTTATTTTAGTTTGTTGTTTTTTATTTTAGGTTTAGGTTTTGGTTTATTTTTTAGTTCAGTTTTATTTTTATTTTATTTTTTAGGTTTAGGTTTTTATTTTATTTTTTTAGGTTTAGGCTTTAGATTTTTATTTTAGGTTCATTTTTAGGATTTTTTTTTAGTTTAGGTTTAGGTTTATTTTTAATTTATTTTACTTTGTGTATGGTTTAGGTTTAGGTTTAGTTTTAGTTTATTTTAGGTTTAGGTTTTTTTATACTTTAGTTTATTTAGTTTAGGTTTAGGTTTATTTTATTTTTATTTTAAGTTTAGGTTTTTTTTAGTTTACGGTTTAGGTTTTATTTTTTATTTATTTTTTATTTATTTTTATGTTTATTTTTTACGGTTTAGGATATGGGAAATTTTAAAACATACTTGAGAAAGAAGATTTTTTGTATGATTAAGAAGATAAAAAAACTCAGCATTCCCATTTCTATTAGAATTATGTATGTCAAGAAGCAAGAGAGCATCAACTTCAATTTAGATGTTGAGGAAACCTCTATTCAAACAAGTTCTAAAAGCTTTATTAACATCCATAAGCTCAGCAAAAATAACAGAATAGGCTTTGAGAGGATATGCTAAACCACAGATGATAGTACTTTTAGAATCCCTAAGGATACCACCACAACCATATTTATTAGAAGCCACAGAACCATTAATATTCAGTTTAATCAAGATATCTTTAGGTTTGATCCAATGGATAATCCTAACACCTTTATAAGGGTCAAAATCAGGTAGAATGATACCCAATTTTATATCCACAAATTTCTAACCTTTAAATTGAATGTTACTAATAAGATTGGCATTAAACAGAGCATGAATTTTTTTCTTTAGTTCTAGCCAAGATCCTTTTATGGTTCTGTTAGTTTAAAATTCCTATTAGGGGTCGCCTTCAAATCTACGGAGAGAAAGAAAGACAAGACCTTATAGAAATTCATCTTTTTAGGATGCCATGAAGATCCAAAGATGTACTTATTCAGGTGATCAAGTATATCGTCAATGAAATAGTGTACTATCTCAAAAGATAGAAATCACTACCCTTTAATGGACCTAATCACCTCGATAAGGACTCCTAAGGATGATGGGTCTGCATATGTACTAGAGATTCTTCCCTTACTTTACATGGGAAAGTAAAGCAGGGTTTATTTTAAATCGAGTTCATTAAGTTCCCTACAGAGGCAAGCCCTCATAGTTAATTACATCCAAAGGGATGGGATCCCTTAGGAAAACTCTTGATTAAGGTAAATGATCATTGTCTTTTAAGATTTCAATTGGAAAGGACTATCAATCGATTGGTTTATGTTTGAAGATCAAATGGGATTGATCAAAAGAGGGAGTTATTATTGAAGCCAAAATGGGAGATAAGTAGGAGATGCTCATGATGCTAGGAAACCTTGCGAGAATCTCAAACTATCATATAGTTGGGCTTTACATTTTATAAATTGATTTAATTTGTTTGAGTTACATTTTCATTAAAAATTTAGGACTTAAGATTCCTTAACATAAGATTATGGAAATACCTAAGAGGTGAGGAATTATACTTATGGCCTGCAAAGGGAGAAGCAACCTCAGAACCTAAATCTAGGGAGCTTTGGTGAGGGTCGAAAGCACAACCTGAATCTAAGAAGAAAATGGGTAATTGGTTTGCCTCCACAAGAGAGAACAAATCACCCGACAACTTGGACTTACAACCGCGTAGGGGTGGCCGCCAACTAACTCCTCCTATGATTTTAAATACATGTAGGCAAGTCTTTATGCTTATGCAAGATAGCTAGTATTATTTAGAAAGAGACTAAGTCCTTAAACTCACCCTAAAGAGACTAGATCATGTAAAGGATGCTTCAAATGACCTAAATCTAATGCAATTAAATTTCATTTTATTTTCATTTTGGATAATTATTTTGACTCATAATAGGATTCATATGACTAATGCATGAGAAATTTATTGGCCAAAATCAGAGAAGGGAGGAGGTGAGTTTCCACCATACCTCAAAGGTCAAGCCAAGTTTCTCCGGTGGGAAGCCCTCCAATCAAGAGTGAAATAAGATGCATTTGTGCATGATATTATAAAGAAAAGCTCATCTAAGGGTTGTTAATTCTTTTATCTTGATTTTAAACCTAAGCTTTAGGTGAGGTTATGAGTTATTTAATTTTAATTTGAGTTGTTAAGTTGGGTAAAAGATTTATTTTTTCCTAAAGAGCCTAATCCACATCCAGGCCATACATAAAGCAAGGAAGAAACTAGGAAAATCATGCCACTTAATGCAAAAGCTAAATAAATCATCAATCAATTTATAAGCTAATAAAAAAAAAGAATCATTGTGGTCGGGCATCACCACACAAACCCAAAAATATCAAATATGGGTAGCGAGCTCTACCCTTATACAACCCAGATTATAAATGAATTAAATTACAATTACAAAGGAATTCATTTATGGGGTCTTCAAGCTTCATTCTTCTTTCTTCTTTTCTTCTTTCTTCTTCTTTTCTTCTTTCTTTCTTCTTTGGTTACTTTGGATGGTTGGATGGTAGATGCTCCAAGGCTTCACATGATGCATAAGATAGGATCTTATGACCAATGTTCATCCTCCCCATAACAATCATTCCAAAATCCTAATTATACAAATTTACATGAAAAGAAAAGTAAATCTAACTAACACCTACAAAACAAAGGTTAGCTAAAATAAAACCACAAATCCCAAGATATGTATATTGGACTTATCACCCCACACATGGGTGACTAAGTTCACCTGGCCTATTGGATTATGCTTATGGGTATAAGACACTTGTAAGCAAAAGCATTTATATTTTATTTATGATAGCGCCCCTTAAGCACAATCCCTGTAAAAGAATAGTTAGACTAAAGTGTCCTACCATTCATTCTATGAGCATACACCCTAACATCCATAAAACATATATCACAAAATAAAAAAACATCAAACCATGCACGACCTAACCTAAAGCTAGAAGTGGTGACTGGCTAATGTGTGCTTTTGAAGGTTTGTGTGTGGTATGCTTAGCTATGGCTTTAGGTTCAAATTTTCTAAGTGAAGAACATGTTCAACTTAGAGGAGGGTTTCATTTAAGTTATTTAATTATTTTGGGTTGATTTTATTTCATGTTTTGATTTGGTTTAAGTGATCCTACAATTACTTGTTATGAAGAGAGGGAAAGAGAAGAGAACTTCTTTCCTTCCCTAACCTAAGTAATTTCTAAAGTAGATTCACATTTTAGTTTCATTTAGGTGAATGTTTTGATTAAATCTTAATTAATCCTAAGTTTAGATAAACTCTAAATAAACCTATTCAAAAGAAATCATTTTAAGATTAAATAAAATGAACCAAAATTCACATAAACACATTACTTCATTTCTTTCCCAACATATATAACATGCATATGGATGGACCCTAAGCATATCTACACACATGCAAATGAGAGTATTTAACACACTTTATGATGCATGCTAAGTAATCCATTTGAAATTTAGAAGTTGAATATGCATGATTTTTCTTAAGTAAAAAGAGTTTTCCTTATCCAAATTTTCACATAAACATATGAAAGTAAGAAAGGCATAAGTGAGTACAGAGCCATTGCTAACCAAAGGTGTAAGGTACAAGTCCTACTTAGGGCTACTTAATGCCTCGCAACCTTGGGGTTGTCCAGACTAATATACCACTTTCCTTAAATACAAACATATGCATAAAAGAAATGAAATAAAAGAGAATGCAAAAGTTGTTTAATGGATTCATTTTATTTTATGCAATTTGTGTATGTAAATAGTAACCTTCTAGTGATAGCATAGGGATGAATAGGATATGAATTAAGTAAGTGTTAGGTTCTTTTCAAATGAACCTACATCTTACCAACTCCTATTCAAAACTATACCAACATAAGAAAGAAAGGAAACATACTAAGCATGCCTTTATAATCTCACATGCAAGCTTATAATTAAGATATAAGTAGCATACTTTTATATTTGGTATTTGATTTATAAGTTTTGAAAATAATTTGAATTTAGTAGTGATAATAGCCATTCATATTTCTACTTTAGCCAACACATGCAAATTTGACATAAAGTAAATAATTTCATTTTAAAATTTGAATTTCAAAATTATGAATGCATGAAATCACATGACATATAACTTAACATGTTGGGGAAAGATCCAAAGCAATGAAAGCATGTAAACAAACTCACTTCAATTAAATCCTAAAGATATTCTTATGAATAAGAAAGTTTTAAAATAAATCAAAGTGAATTTCAAAGTGATTTTGTTTAGTTTGAAGTTTGATTTAATTTTGAAAAGGTGAGATGAGTTTGTTCCTAACCCATTCCCACATGTGTTTGATATTTTTGTTTAATTTTAGATAATTAGATCCATTTTTGTGCATTGATTAGGTTAAGGTATGAATTAAGTTAATTAACCCTTACCTACACCACCTTAGAAGAATTAATTAAATAATTATGAGCCAATGAGATGACATAAAACCTATAGGAATTTAAATTTGTAATGCACCCAATAAGAAAAGGCCTAATGCAATTTGGCTCACAATTAAAAGTTAATTAAGCTAAGGGTTTAGCTTAAGTAATTTCAAAACACCTTCATACTTATGAATTGGGTTTTGATTTCCTTAATTGAACTTAGGCTATTAAACACCCAAGCATCTACCCAAAGTATTAATTAAGTTTTGAAACTTTTAGAATTTTAGAAATTGATTAAGGGATAATTAATGAATTAACCCTTAATTAAGAGGAGATTAAGGAGAGAAGAGGGGTTTAGGGAATAGCTTAGGGAAATGCCCCAAAATTATTCCATAAACCTCCTCACTGGATCTGACCTTAATGAAAACCTAATCATAGGTAAAATCACTAATCATACCCTTAATTACTTAATTACATGAGGGTAATTAAGGAAATATGCAATATTCTAATCAAGCCTTCAACAAATCCCAAGAAAATTGGGGAGGTACAAGTCATCCCCAAAACTACCCAAGAAATTTGTAATTAATTGAGGTAATTAGTAATTAGAAATAAATTTCCAATAAAAAACCCAATCGTGAGAAAATAATATTCAAAATCCATTGAAATTAATTTTAAATATTCTAAGTTTAATTATCTATCCATTATTTTATTTCACATATTTTTTTTCTAGATAGAGTTATGAATTTTAAAGATTCTAAGGAATTAGAAATTAATTAAATAATCCATAACTCCTGCTCATGGTGCATGCATGCAATGTGCTTTACACTGCGCATGAGGGATTACTTAAGTCATCACATCATGGGCATGGCACACGCTAATCATCATCGTCCGATCAAAGATCGACGGGCCGTGATCTCCCCGCATTTTAAAAGATAAATGGAAATATAAATGTGCAATTATCTTACCCATCCATCAAAATGGATGGACCGAGATCATCCAAGTTCTTCTCTTGATCAATAGAGACCATCCATGATCAAGGGAAGATCCAAGCTCGATCTAGCATGGAATCAAATCACTCAACCCACACCATCTAAAGATAAAGAGACAAATCCAATGGTAAAATTTGATGGGGTGAAAATTTCTTTTCACAAAGCTCCAACACTACATTGAGTTTAGTGGTCAAAAAATCCCATACCTCACGATGATCACCATTGCTCACTTGGAGAAGCTTCATCTAGTTGAGAAGCCTTTATGAGCACTTGAGGTTGAGTGGACCAATGTATGGACCAACTCCTCCTTGGTAGTTTGTAGCTTTGATCCAATTGCCCTCCCTTGCCTTTAGAACTGAATCAAGCTTAGTGAGCTCGACTTGGTCCCTAAGTCAAGTGTGCAAAAGGAATTGAAGGAAATGAAGTGTGGAAGAAGTTGAAATACAATTGGCTCCTATTTTCACTAAAAATTGAGAAATGAGAATGGAATGAGCTTTGGATGCTTTATCAGGCTTCCCTTTCTCACACTCAATTGAATTGAATGATGCATTTGAGTGAATTAGGGGAGTATATCTCCCCTTGAAGGATCGACACCAACAATGGACATTGCATTTTGATCCAATTGATCATTGGTGGGCTATTTGATCAGAGTGAACATGGTTGGCTGAGCCAAGGAGTGGATTGCCAACCTCCCATGTGCTCAATTGGAGAGGGAGTTTGAATTTTCAATTTGACCATGGGTCGTTTGGTCTAGGGACAAATGGGCTGACCCAAACCCATTGGGTTGGGTGCACCACTCATAGTCCCCTTGAGCTTTAGGAAAGGCTCAAGTGATATGAAGAGGGTATGACCAAATTACCCATGGATCAAACCAAAATTTGTTCTGGCCTAGGGTAGATGGTCATTTTGCTATTTTTCCACTTTGGACATGTTGGTATGTGAGAAACTAGGTTTGGCCAAGTTTCATGAGATTTGGAATTCATTTGATGTGGTTTGGCTCATGTTGACCCATTTAGGTCAAAATGGGTCAACTTGGGTCAAGTTGACCAATTGGTCAAATTGGGTCAAACCAAGGGTTGGGACAAGTTCATATGACCATTTGAAATGTTTTGGTGGCTTTGATTTGATTCAATTTGGTATAGTTTTGAATTTGGCTCATATGACTTCATTTAGGTCAAATGGGTCAAGTTGACCTATTTGACCCATTTGACCTATTTGAGGTTGGTCAAGGGTAAGTTAGGTTAGGTTAGTCATATGAAGTGGATTGGTATCTTTGTTTCCAATCAATTTTGGTTATATTCAATTTGGCTCAACATGACCCCTTTAGTAATGTTGGGTCTAAGGTCAATTGCTAGGTTGGGTCTAGTTGGCCAATTGAGGCTTTGGTCAAGTTCCACAAGTGATTTGGAATGGACTTGACCCATTGGTTCCAATCAATTTGGCTTAGATTAAGTTTTGACACATTTTGGCCCTTTAGGTCAAAATGGTCAACTTGGGTCAAGTGGCCAATTGGGTTAGGTTAAGCTCAAATGCTGACTTGGTCAAATTCAAACTTAGGTCATGAGTGAACTTAGATCAATGGTTTCAATAATTTGGCATATGGTAGAATTTGGCTATGTAGTTTCATTTTGGTTAAGTGTTGACTTGGTCAACCCTTAGGTTTGACTTGGTTTGACCCAATTTGATTGATTGATCATGATGATTGTTGATCATGATGAGAGGGATATATGAGTTTGGTTCAATCCAATTTGGTTAGGATCAAAATTTGGCTCAAAAGGGTACTTTAGGTCACTTTGGGTCAAGTGAGCCTAAGTGGGTCAAATGGCTTGGTCAAAGCTTGATTTGAAGTTGATTGATCTTGTATATGGACTTATGATTGAAATATAAATCCATTTACAAGTGGTTTTGAAGTCAAATGGGTTTTGATCCATTTGATTTCATATTCAAAGGAAGAATATGAAAGGGTTTGGTTTGATTTTTTGACTTTGGTTTTGATTGTTTGATTGAAGTTTGGATTTATATATGAGCTCATGATTGTAGGTTGATTGAATCATGAGAGAAAATCAAGAGTTTGGCTTGATTCAAATTGATTTAGCTAAGTTCAAGATTTTGACTGAAAGGCTTAGATTGATTTTGAGTTGATTTGAGTTTGATGTTTGGAATTGGTTTTGCTTGTTTGAATTTATATTTCATTTATATATGTGAATATAAATGAGAATATAAATGGATCATGAGAAAATTTCAAGGGTTTGAATTGATTTGATCATGATTTGGGCTAAGTCCATTAAGAAGGATTTAAAGGACTTTGGAAAATTTTGGAATTTGGGTTTTGAATTTTGAATTAGTTTGATTGATTTAAATTTATATTTCATTTATATATGTGAATATAAATGAGAATATAAATGAATTATGAGAAAATCCCATGAATTTGATATGGTTTGATCATGATTTAGGCTAAGTCATTAATGGAAAATTAATGACTTAAAGAGATTTTAAATTGGAATTTAATTGGATTTGATTTGATTGATTTATATTTATATTTTATATATGTGAATATAAATGAGAATATAAATGAGTTTTGAGAAAATCCCATGACTTTGAATTGAATGATTTTGATTAAGTCCTTAATGGAGAATTAATGACTTAAAATTTCATGGATTTTAAATTTGAAATTTTGAGTTTAGTGTGATTGATTTGAATTTATATTTCATTTATATATATGAATATAAATGAGAATATAAATGGATTATTAGAAAATCTCAAAGATTTAAATAGGTTATGATCATGATTTTGGTTAAGTCCTTAAGAGAGATTAAGGACTTAGAAAAATTTGAACTTAGGAATTTTCATTTTGATCATGGGTTTCAATCATGGATTTCAATCATATGGAGTTGATTTGAATTTGGATAAAAAATCAATTAAGATTGATTTGGAGTTTGACTTGAAAGAAGGAAAGTGAGGAATGGTTTAAGCTAAGGGTAGAAATTTTCCTAACCCCCAAGGCATGACCTATTTTAATGGCTAACTCTTCAAAAGTCTCTAGGGCTAGGGTTGAGTGTCCACCTAATCAAGAAGTGTATCTTAAGACTAAGGAACTCTTAAAGTCTAAGAGAGTCATACATCTAAGATGGAGGTTGAGAGGTCATTCTCTAAAAATGAGCTCAACAAAGGTGCCCAATAGGTGTGTGATTGACAAGGAACACTTGTATTGGTGTTGACCAAATGATCAACACCAAGAGAGATCACAAGCAAATAAAAATAATCTATCCAACCAAAGGCATAGAAAGAATCTAGATCTTAGTGCAATGTGGCTCTACTTATGTCCAAGACAAAGAGAGAGAGGGAGCAATCCACTGTGGATAGAGTGTGAACCTTCCACTAGTGGAACAGTTCAAGCCATCCACAAGGGATGAGAGGTTTGATTTGATTCTCAAGGAGAAAAATATTTGATTTGTTCCTGGGGAAGAGTCAATTTATTTTAATTTTTTTTATTAGATTTTTATGATGAACCCATTGGTTTATGATGGACTACACTAAGTAGAGCCAGGAGAACCTAACTCGATTTACCAATCCAAAGGGGTAGTCTACCAAGCACATAGGTAGGACCAACCAAAGGGATGCCTTTGATGTGCAATGCATCTAAGAAGAAAGCATAGAAACTTACATCTTCCAAGGACCACTGGGTAATCTATTGGCAAGACAAATATTGAACCCAACCTAGGGTCGACTATTGAGTGAATGCCATTGGGGACTTAGATCACTCAAGATAGTCAAAATTATTTCATTTTAAATTTTTTGTTTGATGGATTGCATTGGTTTGCGATGGATCAAACTGAGAAGGAGCTTATAGAAGCCTAGACCTATCTCAGATTTACCAAACCAAAGGGAGTAGCTTCCTACCGATGGGAGAACTATCCAACCAAAGGAGTGCCTTTCAGTTTGCAATGATCAATTAAAGGGAAGAAAGCTTAGGGACTCACATCTTCCACTATAAAAGACCACTGGGGTGATTGGTTGCTTTGGGCAACAAATCAAACCCGACCTGGTGCCCGTGCATGACAATCATGCTAGAAAGAATCATAGTCTTATATCTTTCAAAGAGAAATGACTATTGGGTAACCTTATGGAAAAATAGATTAAACCTGACCTAAGAGCAACTATGGAGTGAGTACCAACCTGGGATTTATCTCAACTCGTAGCATTCTATAGGGAGTTCACATTGCCTAAAGATAGATGCCTACTTGGGAAAAGGGGCCCTTTGGGGTTTAAATTCTAATCCACAAGTGAATTAATTTTGTTTATTTATTTTTTGTTTAGTTGTTTTATCATGGACTTAGTTTGGGAGGGATCAAACTAAGAAGGAGCTTATATCGCCTAGACCTATCTCATTTATAACGGGAGAATGCATCATTGAACAAATTCTCCAACCATAGGGGTGGCTACTAGGAAAGGGGAATGTCCAATCCAAAAAGTAACCTAGGTAGAGTCTAAATGGAGTCACAAAGGACTTGATCGAAATAGAATGCCCTCAGGAGATGGGGCTGGTAAGGGCTTAATCCAACACCCTGGAGAAAATGACATGGCTAGTCATATATCAAAGTATTTGTCCAACTCAAGGAGAAAGTGAGACTCATATCTGCCAAGAGTGGTGTACCAGTGAGTCATTATCGAATGAACATCAACCAACCTAAGGTGCTGGATTTGCAACATAGAAGAAAGCTCAGGGACTCACATCCTCCTACAGCGGAACTGATTGCTGAGATAGTCTATCTATTGCTCAATAAGTGCTATCTGACCTAGGCTTACTACTAAGTGAATGCCACTGGGACTTATATCATGTAGTCAAGAGGAAAGGAGCCTCTGGGACTTATAAACATATATACTCAACCTCATGATGGTTCTAAAAGAAGAAAGTGTGGGACTCACATCTTCTAAAAAAAAGTCAACATGAGGTAGCTTACAGGGCAAGTGAAGCCTACCATACTAACAAGGCACTCATTGGTTTATGGTCAAGTTAGGAAGAAAGCGGGACTCACATCTCCAACAAATGACCACTGGGGTGACATACTAGCAGTAGTAGCATGTAGACCAACCTAGAGCTAATGAGTGAGTGCCACAAGGGCTTGCTACATCAAAATAGCTCGAGACAAAAGATTTGTGTTTATTGTGTGCATGTGTTAAAAGGAATAGATGCCTGGGGACTCTTACACCTACCTTAAACATGGGGAATTATGAAATGATGCCATGGATGGCAACAAGAATTCCCACTAAGAAAGGATGCTTTTTCACACTAACTTAGTTATGCTAATCAAAATAGATGCCTCTCTGTTCTATTACACCTATTCTAATAAATCGAGAGATTGTGTTTGTGTTAAAAGAGGGATGGGATGCCACTGGGGACTCTTACACCTACCCTAAACACAATGATGGATTCGCAAGACAAGCAAACAACACTTTGAAAGAAGAGAAGATTTGATGAATGGAATTAGATTTTTGTTCTTTTATTAATGATTATTTTCAAACATGATTTGTTTCCATGGGTAATATTTAGATAGAGCCCATTAATTGGAAGCATCAGTGTTCCCTTTACAATCAATAAGATGATAAGATCCTCCTTGGTAGGCCTTCTATGACATGTGGGCCTTCCCAAGTGGGTTCAAACTTGCCTCCCATCTTGATGGCAACAATTGGTCTCCTAGGACTAACATTTCTCCTACTAGAAAGACCTAGGTGGACCACTTGTTGTGAGCTTGAATCATTTTGGCTTTGTAACTCGAGGTTCTAGAAGCCCCAGACAACTCTCCTCCAAACCTTGAGCTCTTCTAATTACAACTTTGCATTCTACTCTATAGTGATCTTATTACCCAATGCTATCCTTAGTGATGGGAGTTGAACTTCTAAAGGAAGAATGGCTTTGGACCCATACACTAAGGAAAATAAGGTAGACCGAGTTGAGTTGATGTGGTGTGAGCACAAGGCTTCAACCAACTACTGCTCATTATCATTTGTTGTCATCAAGAGTCTTCTTCGATCTAGATGAGAGTTTTGTTGAATGCTTCTGTTAAGCCATTAGCTCTAGGGTAGTAGATAGTGGAGTATCTCCAATCTATATTTTTTCTCCTAGCAAAGCTGTTGATCTTCATGCTTTTGAATGTAGTACTATTATTGGATATAATTCAGCAAGGTACCCTGAACCTATATATAATATATATGGTTCCTAAAAAATTGAAGCACATGGTGAGCTGACTCTCGAGTGGGATGGCTTCACCCACTTGGAAAAGTATTCATGGTACTAAGATGAATCGATGCCCCTTGGAAGAAGGAGGATCGATCGACCTACAATGTCACAAACACTCAAATGGCCATGAAGCCAAAGTAGGGTGTAGAATGTTGGTGGTTGGTGGAGGACCACACTGTGCACCTTACACTAATGGAATTTCCTAGCTACATCCATACAATATGTGATCATCGAAGGCCAGTAGTATCCAAGTCTTTTGATCTTTGTCTTCATCTTCAGATCAGATTGATGCGCTCCACATAGACCTGAGTGTACCTCGATTATAATGCCATGAGCTTCATGTTTGTCTAAATAACATAACTACATTTGGTCAAAGGATGGATGGTACAAGGTGCCATCAACAAGAGTGTAGGAGAGAGCTCTCTATTTCGCCTGATGGGTTTATGATTTCTTTTGAGGTAGTTTTTTGGTGTTCAAGTAATCTATGAACGGTTGCCTCCAACCTAGCTCCTTGTCCATTTTTGCAATGACAACCTCCCCTTCAAGAGAAAGTCTCTCGATGAGTTCAACATTAATAAGGGATAAGACTTGTCTATTTTGGACTTATTGAAATGGACTTTCCTGACATGCCAATTCTTTCAAGTTTGGCCAAAGCATCTACATCGCATTCTCGCTGGGAACCTAGATGGTGACTGAATTTGGGCCAACAACTTCATGGTATACGTAGTAATGATAAAGCTTGGGTTTGAGAACCCGGTAGGACTAGCAATCTCGGTTGATGACCAAGTGAGAATCCCCAAAGATATTGATGCTCTGACATTGATAGTGATGGCTAACTCAAACTGAAATCAAAGCCTCATACTCGCCTTCATTGTTGGTGTAGGGTTGGAGATAGTATGAGAATCTCATCACATCATGGTTTTGAGTTAGAAGAACTATTCCTACCCTTCCTTTCCTGGGAGAATAGATCATGGTGCTTCACCTTTAAGAAAAGAAGTAGCACCATCAAAATACATCTCCCATCGGTGGTTATCGCCTCCCCTAAGTTCATGATTTGTTCATCGCGAAGATCATCACTAAGCGAATAATCAATAGGAAGTGGGTGTGCAACTAAGAAATCCGCTAGTACTTGTCCTTTTACCGCACAGAGGGGTACAAATGTGATATCAAATTGCAAGAGTATCATGGACCAACGAGCCAAACATTTGGAAAGTGTTGGCCGTGTCATGAGGTACTATAGTGGATTGGTTTGGGAGATCAAGTTCACCTTATGAGAAAGTATAGTCATAGCTTTAAGATGCAAAGATCAAAGCTAGGCAATGTTTCTCAATAGTGGATAGTTTGCTTCAATAGGGATCGATGATGAGGTAGTAGAGCGCTCTCCTTCCCTTCATCATTGTTTGGCCAACAGAGTGCGAGAGTCATCCAATGCAACAGCGTAAAGGATGAGTGGCCTACCCGGATTGGGGTGCTAGAAGGTTTCACCAAGTACTCTTTGATGTCTTCGAAAGCATGTTGGCACTTGTCATCCCACTTGAACTTGGCATCCTTTTGATAAGTGCTGAGAATAATTTTCATCTCCCTGATAGGTTTGAGATAAAGCATCTTAGATACGCCAACCATCCTTGAAAGGATCTTAGTTGAGTTAAACTCTTAGGAGGTGGCATTTCTAAGATAGCTTTAATCTTTTCAGGATCTATTTCTATTCCGGTGTCAACAACAAACCCAAATTTCCCAAAGCTACAATGCACACTTCAGGGGATTCATCTTGAGGTTATATTATCTTAACCGTTCAAAACTACTCTCAAGTCAAAGAGGTGGTCTTCTTTTCTAAACTTTTGACTACTAGATCATCAACATAGCACTCAACTTGATGATGGATGAGTTCATTGAAGATCGGAAGTCATGGCCCGTTGGTATGTAGCACCATTTTAAGGTCAAAGGCATGACCCTATAATAGAAGATTCTGACGGGTTCAAAAAAGTAGTGTTTCTTTCATCTTCGTGAGACATCTTGATTTGGTTATAGCGATGACCATCCATGAAAGAGAAGACGCATGAGATGAGGTGATGTCCACCATTAACTCGTATAGGAAGAGGAAACTCATCCTTAGGACATGCCTTATTTAAGTCCTAAAATTGACATAAATGTGAATTTGGCCATTCTTCTTCTTAAAGATGACACTAGCTAACTGTAGGATATTTTTCTCCGATGAAACCAACATCGATCAATTTCTTGACTTTAAAAAATGACCTATTCAATTTCTACGCGCATCAGGAGCTTGCTTAATAGGGTAGTTAGATCTATTGCTAGCTTGTGGACCGCTATGTCAAGAGATAATCTGGGCATTTCTTCATAACTCCATGCAAAGTAGTTTTTAAACTCGATCAATGGCCTAACTAAGTCATTGGTTTCTTCTTCATTCAGTAACGAACTGATGTATGTCAGGTGAAGATTTTCTTCTATCCCAAGGTTGATTTCTTTAAGCTTGTCGATTGTTGAATGAATCTCCTCTTCAAATTTTGGTGGTGCCTCTTTGACTTGGAGATCATTTGGATCATCTGAAGTCTCTAAACATGCATTCTCATAAGAGTTGGGATGTGTGAGAAGAACCTATCACTCAAATGATTGGTAACAACTAGGCATAATCTTTCTTCATCATCGACTAGACCACTGCATCAATTAGTCCTACTCTTGATTGTGCTTCCCCTCAGTATTCCATAGCTTTTGAAGTATTGACCTTGCTTGGACCATGTGAGGAACTAAACCTTTCAGTATAAGATTTTGAACACAAGGTAGTAAAAGTCAAAGGTAATTCCATTAATTCTTTAAAAGTATCTTCCTCAAGTCTACATCAACTTCGTGCTTGAGGATGATGATCCCAAAAGAACTTCTCTACTTCATGTCAGAAGACTTAGGGACTTCCTTAACTACTAAACCTTCAACTTTTGAGATGTAAGTGAGGTAAGAGCTAAGGTTCCCAACTGCTACCTAATAGTTTCACCTAAACCGAAATTTACTTTGCTTGGAGGTGGGCCATCTAGTCACCTCCAATGGAACCGAGAGGGGTTGGGTATACTAATCACATTAGACTCATCCTCAAGCTGGATTCCAAGTCTATGTGAATAGTAGGGTACTCCTGAACTGAACATGACCTTTATGAAGGCCAACTAGGGGTCTCCCACCTGAACTACCTCTACTCCCCGCCTCGGTGGAGGTTGAGCCATCCTACCCACATGTCCATATGATCGAATGAACTATGGGGGGAATGTGATATGCTAATCTATTTCTTCTTCAATTCCCCATTCTTGTTCACTTGGACTTTATTTTTTTTCTTTTCATTTTCTTTTATCTTTTCTTTTGTTTCTTTTTCTTTCGCTTTTGTATTTTCATTTGAATTTTGTCCAAGTTCATGAGAAATGGTGTTTTGAGGTAGATAGTAGGTCATCCTCATAAATCTCAACCTCTCTAACTAAAATGGCTTTTCATCCCATTGACATGGTACTCAATTCCATCTTTTCTAAACTTGATGCACTGATGAAGGGAGGATGGAACGATCTTGTTCTGATGTATCCAAGGCCTACCAAGCAAAGTAGTGAATGAAGTATTTGAATCAATGATGTAGAACTTGGCTTTAGTCTTCCAGTCACCTATCTCCAAAGGTAACACTATAGAACCTAAAGCCCGCTCACCTTGATCATTGAATCCTCTCAACATCATTCTATCTCCTCGAGTGTAGAGATGTCAATCTTCAAATAGGTAAGGGTCTTTAGACTCATAATGTTCAATGCACTGAATCCATGAGAACCCCGTGAGTCTAAACCTATCCATGTCGACTATGATGTAGGGGATGGTTGTGCTCAAGTCCCCAGAAGGTCTTCATCTATGAAGGTGATCCCTTGGGCTTTTTTTGCATAATGTGCTTCCTCACCTATAGCGAGCTAAGCATATTTCGTGATCAAGGAGGGCCTTGATTAGTGATTCTCTCATCTCTGATAAGACAAGGGCATCATATATGCTTAGCTTAGATGGTAACTTTCTTAGATGAGAAAGGACATTGTAGTCCACCTTCAGTTGGTCTTCCACAAGCATATCCAAGGGTGGAGCATCCTGTGGAAGGGCTTCTCAATATTCAGTACCAATGACTTATTTCCCTCTATCTTGAGGTGCTAACCTAGGAGGTAGAACCTTGCCACTATGGAGGTTGACTTCAGTAATCTCTTGAGGCAAGGTGGTGGAAGGTTCTACCTGCACTTCAGGCTCACCTATAGCTTCTCCTATGGGACTCTTAGAATCAGATGATTCCAAGTCTATCTCAAGAGGTGAACTCATAGTATTCGTGAGGAAAGTCCAACTCAATCAAAGAGAAGATCAATTATTGTTAATTATACTTGAAGAGTTAGGAATAGAAGAAGACAACTCATCAAGAGACACAAATGTAATTCAAACTAGCTTTATTCTTCAATTTCTTGGATTTATTTGGAAGTACAAAGTGTAAGTCAAGGTGGAGGGGATTTGATGCCCTTATCCACTGATACAAGAGTTCTACTAGTAGAAGAAATAGAAGAGCTAGAAATGGAAGAAGTCACCTGTGGAAGCTATAACCAAGGTCGGGGTTGGACAATCTAAGGGCTATCTCAACACATGTCCGCCGCTACTAAGCTCCCACTTTCCTAGAGTTGGCACTGGCAACTTGCAAACCTTCCTTGATGTTGGAGGTTTGAGCTGACTCAAGCACCTGCAAAGGAAAGCTTCTTGATCTTCTGAATTATTTTCTTAGAGGTTTTAGACAAAGAAATGTCCCAACCTTCTTTGGTTTTGGTAGATCACTTGTATCCCCAAGGATTACCCTAATGGAAACTGAAGGTTGTTCCACAAGGTATTCCTTTGGGATAACTACAACACCGATCTTGAAACTGTTTTCAAGCCGCCCTTGAATGTGAAGCAATCCTCCAAAATGTGGCCTAGCATATGTGGTAAGGGCAAAAGTTTGGATCATGACTTTGCCTACTTCCTCGTCTCCTAGGCTCTAGAAAATCAAGTTTCTTTAAGAGATTCTTAAAGATTTTCTTGATTACCTCCTTAAAAGAATAAGGTTTGTTTAACTTATCTATAAGTAGGACCATAGCTACCGCTACTTATGCATGCGCTGTTGGTGGTGGTATGAGGTGGCGTGGGCCTGGAGGCCGTGGTGAGGCCGATACCTTGTTAGTGGAAAAAGAGGTGGAGGCTACTGAGGTCATGGTCTCTCAAATTGATCTCTAGCTGGCTACTTCCCCTTGTCATCCACTTCTACTGCTTCATGTTTCTTCTCATAGACCTTTTGAGATTTCTGCTTGCGTAACTGATCTTGAAAAGGCAACTTTTGGCCTCTCCTTGTAGACTAGTTGCCTTGATTAGCTTCTCAAATATCTTGATGGTGAAGCCCTTAAACATGAAGGATCGGCCATGGATATTCTTCAAGAGAATCTCAATGGCATGCTATGTCATGCTACACTTTCACACTTCATACTGTTATGCCATCGAGAATATAATCAACAAGTGACTCAAGAGTGTTGGCTACAACAAGATCACATATATAACCCTTTGTCGAGCTCCAAAGAAATCTCTTGATGAAGAGTTGCTCTAACTCAAGAAATTCGTCAACCATAGCTTCAAAGATACCAATCAAAAGTGATACCCATTAGGCTATTGATAAAGAGTCTAAAGAGTAAAGCATCATTACCACTTGCGTTGTAACAATTGGCCCAAAAATGTGCTATGTGTTGCCTCAGGTTTCCACTGCCATCGAAGCTTTTGAAGGAAGGAGGCACGAAACCCTTGGGATATTGGATAACATTGAATTCCTCTAGGTAGGGTCTACCCTTTGGAATTGATGATCCTCCTTGGGTTTGAGCCAAAGCTACCTTCACCTGCTGCTCAACCATGGATTTTAAATCTTTTTCTTGTATGGAGGTACTTTCCACTACCTTCCTATACTATGCTACCTTGCTCAATGAGGTATAATCTTGGTGGGTCCAAGACATGCACTAACTTGTGTGACATTGGATAGGATGAACTAGAAACTTCGACACTCATTACTAACAAGTCCTGTAGTGCCATCTATCAATCTACTTGACCTTCTTCCTTTAGAGGTGCTGGGCGATTACTGGTGTCTCTTGATCAACCTCATCACCTTCCATTGCTCCAGAAGAGATCCTCTAGAGTCCAACCTGTGAATCCCCATCAAGTCATCTTCATTGGGATCGAAGGCCTCTCTTTCATCGGACCAAGTATAAAGATCTCTTCTTTCTCCATGAAATAGTGTGCAACTATCTCATCTAAAGAATGATCCAACTCAGTAAGTACAAATAGTTTGGTATGTGTGATCCTATCGATTGAGGCACTCGCCTGTCGGAGATTCAATCATGGAATGTACTCACTAGATGAATGATACTCACTACTAGATGGAGGTAACAATCCTAGGATGATTCTACTTCTGCAACTATCATCTAGAATATCTGATAATTATCACCATCTCCACATCCATGTATGGAGTTGGTGAAGGGATGACCGCGATGCTTGATCGCCACTCCTTCCGCACCACCACTGGTAGAAGGTCAGCAGAGAGCTTCGACCCTACCATAATAATGGTGTGGGAGGGGTATCCCTTGGCCGGTCGGATCACCCTGACATTTTTCCGGATGTGGCCTTCATGGCCTTAGATGGAATGGGAGATGCTATAACATGCACTGGCGATGGTGGATGAGGGGTAGAGCGATGGGGTGGAGACACCACTACTCTATGCACGAACTATCCTCATGGTGGGCGGTCCTAGTGAGAAGAATACTATCGGTATGGCAGTGTGCAGTGGAAAATCAATCAAGCGAGAAGGCAACATGGCTGAACCTTTCACTCTCTGGTAATGTGATGTATGGGCCTCACGGGCCCTCTCTAATTCTCCCTCCTTGTGGGGATAATAGATCGAAGGTCAAAGCTGTGTCCAGGCGCATCAGGTATGCTCCTACGGCATAGAATAGATCGGAGGCGTCACGACCTCTACTCCTAGAAGGCTAAGTGCACACTGAGGAGGTGATGAGCAGATCCTCACATCCTCTGATCTAGAGGATGGAACTAGTTTTATAACCCAGTGGTGAAGTGATAATGGGAGACTCATCGTGGATGATTGACTTGCCCTAGCTCCCACTATCCTAGTGTGGGTTTGATCATATAGTTCTTGTTCTATGCTGTGGGTAGGATGGGAGGAGTGAGCTAGACCCATACTCAAATGTGAGGAGGCAAGCCCTAAAACTAGAGCCTTACCCTTAGAGGTACAGATGGTAGGTACCCAGCACTTAGGGCAACATGTACTCTAGGATGAACTATGCTACAGTACTATGTACTGGCACTAGTGAAAGTTTGTGCTATGACTTTCCTCTTGGTGAGGAGACATCAAACATAAGAAAAGTCTATCACGATGATGGCTTCTTTGGTCACCTTTGTCCTCTTGTGTGGTGGGGAATGCCCTCACAAGTGATCAGCCTCAAATCCGGCAAAGTGGATCAGTGGGTATGGTCCAAAGGAAGTCACTGATCTAAAGCTAGATCCATCTTGTGGGGAAGGTGAAGACAAATTTCTAAGAACTACATTTAAAACTATAGTAAAGCTGAACCTTTGACTTGTAAAGAATCTACAAGAAATGAACTTGTATCATTCTATCTCCATAGATTTTGAATTTTGAATTTTGAAAATTTGAACCCACATCCAACAACTTGGAAGTGTTAAGTGAGGTTCAAATGGATTTGAAAGATTGATTGAAAGAGGAATTTGAATATAAATCCAAACTTCAATAAATTTAGGTATGTTGAAATATGGATTCAAAATTTTGATAAGGATGCTTCCATATGTTCATTATTTATTTTGATTTTGAATTTTAATTTTGAGGACCCTTTCCTTTAACAAATTTAGGTATGTTAAAGTAAGGGTCAAATGATTTTGTTTTTGTTTGATTGTTTTGGAAATTTTACTTAGCAAATTTAGGTATGCTAAGTGAAGTGTTTGAGAATGATTTTCTTTTTTGTGAATTTTGTTTTGATTTTGGAAAATTTAAAATTCTTACTTAGCAAATTTAGGTATGCTTAGTGAAGAATCTAAGTTTTATTTGATTTTTGAAAATAGGATTCTTAGCAAATTTAAGTATGCTAAGAAAATCCTAAGTGTTTCATTTTGTTTGGAATGTTTTGATTTTTTGAAAAAGGTAGGATCCTTAGAAATTTGGTATGCTAAGGGAATCATAAGTGTTTTGTTTAGTTTTGATGTGATTGAAAGTGGAGACTTAACTTTAGAAAATTTGGTATGCTAAAGATGAAGTCCACTTAGTTTTGTTAAATGGAAATTTCTCTTATCAAATTTGAGTATGCTAAATGAAATTCCAAATGGTGTTCAAAATTTTGATTTGTTTTGGTTTTGAAAAATGGAAACTTCTCATAGCAAATTTGGTATGCTAAGGAAGAAGTTCAAAAGGTGTTTGAAATTTTGGTTTTGATTTTGGAAACTTCACTTAGCAAATTTGGGTATGCTAGGTGAAGTTCTAATATATGTTTTGAAAATGTTTAATTTTGGGATTTGGAAACTTCACTTAGCAAATTTGAGCATGCTAAATGAAGTTCCAAAAAGTTGTTTGAAAATTTTTTTGTATTTTAGTTTGCAGAATTCACTTAACAAATTTGGGTGTGTTAAATGAAGTTCCAAATGTGTTCAAAATTTTTTTGAAATATGATTGTTGATTTTGGATTTTTTTTTGGACTTGGAACTTCTTAAATTTGGTATTTAGTAAAATTCCAAAAATGTGTTTGAAAAGTTTGAAATATGATTATTGATTTTGATTATGGATTTGGAAACTTCACTTAGCAAATTTGATTATGCTAAATGAAGTTCCAAATGTATGTTTGAAAATTTTGTTAGATTTTGAATTTGGAGACTTCATTAACAAATTTGGGTATGTTAAATGAAGTTCCAAATGTTGTTTAATTTTGTTAGATTTTGAATTTGGAACTTCACTTAACAAATTTGGATATGTTAAATGAAGTTCCAAATGTTGTTTGAATTTTGGAAATATGATTGTTGATTTTGATTTTGAATTTGGAAACTTCACTTAGCAAATTGATTATGCTAAATGAAGTTCCAAAATGTTTGAAAATTTTTTGGATTTTGGATTTGGAAACTTTATTTAATAAATTTGGGTTTTGTTAAATGAAGATCCAAATGTTGTTTGAAATTTTTTTTGAAATATGATTGTTAAAGTTTTAATATTTTGAAAAGAGGACTTCCATTCAACAAATTTAGTATCTAGAATGGAGATCAATTTTATTTTTTGAAATATGAAATTTTTTGTGTGATTATTGCTTTTTTGAAAGGGAGGAATTTCTTAAAACATATGTGAGATATTTTTAAGTGGGATTTCCTAAAAGATATTTTCTTTTAAGGTGGGAATGAAATCTTCATTTAATAAACTTGAGTATATTAAATGAAGATGTTCATGTGTGAGAAAATTTTAATTTTTTTATTAAATGAAATTTCCATTCAATAAGTGTGAGTGTATTGAATAGAAAATCCATGTGTGCTTTTGAAAATTTTATGATTATGATTTTTAATTTTTTGGAAAAGAAGTTGTTCATTTTATTTTGAAAATGAAATCTTCATCAAAGTGACTTGAAGATATTCATTTATGCTTTTGAAGAAATGTTGTTTAGTTTTATTTTTGAAAATCCTACATGTAACAATTATGGAATTGTTAAAATGAGGGTGACAAAATTTTGTGAAAAAAAATTTTATTAAGTGCATTTTGAAAAGGTGCTTTTGAAAAGCAAAGTTCTTTATGGAAGATTTTATTATTTTTAGGAATGAACCTTTCCTTATCATGAAAATGGTAAGGTGGAAGTCTTTAAAAATGTTTTCTCTTTTTTATTTAGATCTTTTTAATTTTACCCATTGGAGAACCCAACGGGGGTTTTAAGACCAACAAGGAATGCGGTCCTAAAACCTAAAGATGTTGGCTAACTTAACTCAAGAATGAAATGAGCTAAGTGCCAACGGAAAGAAGATAGTCTTGGATTCAAACCAAAGTACAAACCACTATTGATATTCAAAGACAATGATCATTTACCAAAGATGGAGAGAACCATCAGTGAGTCAGAAAAATTTGTGGTTTAAAATTCTATAGAGTCACCTTCAAATGTGGAGAGAAAGAAAGAGACCATAAATTCATCTTTTAGGATGCCATGATCCAGATGTACTTATTGGTGATCAATCGTCATCAAGGAAATAGTGTACTATCTCAAAGATAGAAATCACTACCCTTTAATGGAATCAATCACCTAAGGACTCCTAAGGATGATGGGTGCATATGTACCAGATTCTTCCCCACTTTACATGGAAAAGTAAAGCGGTTTATTTTAAAGTTCATTAAGTTTCCCTAGGGGCAAGCATAGTTAATTACATCCTAAGGGATGGGATCCCTTAAAACTCGATTAAGGTAAATGATCATTGTCTTTGAAGATTTCAATAGGAAGGACTATCAATCGATTGGTTTATGTTTGAAGATCAAATGGGATTGATCAAAGAGTTATTATCAAATGGAGATAAGTAGAGATGCTCATGATGCTAGAAACATAGCGAGCATCTCAAACTATCCTATAGTTGGGCTTTACATTTTAGTATTGATTTAGTTTATTTGAGTTATTTTTCATTATAAATTTAGGACTTAAGATTCCTTAACACATAAGATTAAGAAAATGCCTAGAGGTGAGAATTATCTTATGGCCACAAGGGAGAAGAACTCAGAACCTAAATCTAGGGAGCTTTGGCGGTAGAAAGCACAACCTAAATCTAAGGGAGAAAATGGGTATGGTTTGCCTCCTCGAGAGGACAAACCACGGACTTGGACTTACAACCTCAGGGGTGGCCCAACTAACTCCTCCTATGATTTTAAATACATGTAGGCAAGTTTTTATGCTTATGCAAGATAGCTAGGCTATTATCTATTAGAAAGGGACTAAGTCCTTAAACTCACTCCTAAAGAGACTAGATCATGTAAAGGGCATGCTTCAAATGACTAAATCTAATGCAATTCAAATTTTATTTTTTATTTTCATTTTGGACAATTATTTTGACTTAGGCTAATAGATTATGACTAATGCATGAGAAATAGATTATTGGCCAAAATCTGAGAAGGAGGAGGTGAGTTTCCACCATGGCTCTCAAAGGTCAAGCGTTCTCTAAAGGTGGAAGCCCTCAATCAAGAGTGAAATAAGATGCATTTGTGCATGATATTATAAAAAATGCTCATCCATAAGGGGTTCTTTTATCTTGATTTTAAACTAAACTTTAGGTGAGGTTATGAGTTATTTGATTATAGTTTGAGTTGTTAAGTTGGGTAAAAGATTTATTTTTTTCTAAAGATCTAGGCCATACATAAAGCAAGGAAGAAATTAGGAAAATCATGCCACTTAATGCAAAAGCTAAACAAAAATCAATCAATTTATAAAGCTAATCAAAAAGAATAAATGGCCATTGTGGTGGGCACCACGCCAAAAATCAAATATGGGTAGGCTCTACCCTTACCAATTACAAATGAATTAAATTACAATTTAGCAAGGAATTCATTATTATGGGGGTCTTCAAGCTTCATTCTTCTTTCTTCTTTTCTTCTTTCTTCTTCTTTTCTTTTCTTTCTTCTTTGGTTCCTTCTTTTGGATGGTTGGATGGTAGATGCTCCAAGGCTTCACATGGTGCATAAGATAGGATCTTATGACCAATGTTCATCCTAATCCCCATAACAATCATTCCAAAATCTAATTATACAAATTTTACATGAAAGGAAAAGTGGAAATCTAACTAACAAACAAAGGTTAGCTAAAACACCACACAAATCCCAAGCATGTATATTATTATCACACATGGGTGACTAAGTCCACCTATATGGATTATGCTTAGGGGTATAAAGCACTAAGCATTTATATTTTTATTTATGATAGCCACTTAACAATCCCAGAGAAAAGAATAGTTAGACTAAGACCGTCCTACCATTCATTCTATGAGCATACACCCTAAAATTCAGTCTAAAACATATATCACAAAATAAAATAAACATCAAACCATGCACCAACCTAACCTAAGGCTAGAAGTGGTGACTTAGGCTAATGTGTGTGCTTTGAAGGTTTGTGTGGTATGCTTAACTATGGCTTTAGGTTCAAATTTTCTAAGTGTGAAGAACATGTTCAACTTAGAGGAGGGTTTCATTTAAGTTGTTTAATCATTTTGGGTTAATTTTATTTCATGTTTTGATTTGGTTTAAGTTGATGCTACAATTAATTACTAGGTTATGAAGAGAGGGAAAGAGAAGAACTTCTCTTTCCTTCCCTAACCTAAGTAATTTCTAAAGTAGATTCACATTTTAGTTTCATTTAGGTGAATGTTTTGATTAAATCTTTTAATTAATCTAAGTTTAGATAAACTCTAAATAAACCTATTCAAAAGAAAGGCATTTTAAGATTAAATAAAATGAATCAAAATTCACATAATACACATTACTTCATTTCTTTCCCAACATATATAACATGCAAATGATAGTATTTAACACTTTATGATGCATGCTAAGTAATCCATTTAAGAAAATTTAGAAGTTGAATATGCATGATTTTTCTTAAGTAAAGGGTTTTCCTTATCAAATTTTCACATACATGAAAGTAAGAAAGGCATAAGTGAGTAAACCATTGTTAACCAAAGGTGTAAGGTACAAGACCTACTTAGCTACTTAAAGCCTCACAACCTGGGGTTGTCAGACTAATATACCACTTTCCTTAAATACAAACATATGTATAAAAGAAATGAAATAAAAGGAGAATGCAAAAGTTGTTTAATGGATTCATTTTATTTTATGCAATTTATGTATGCGGTAACCCTTCTTAGGTGATAGCATAGGGATGAATAGGGTATGAAATTATGTAAGTGTTGGGTTCTTTTCAAATGAACCTACATCTTACCAACTATTCAAAACTATACCAACATAAGAAAGAAAGGAAACCTATACTAAGCATTTTATAATCTATCACATGCAACTATAATTAAGATATAAGTAGCATACTTTAGATTTGGTATTTGATTTATATGTTTTGAAAATAATTTGGATTTAGTAGTGATAATAGCTACTCATATTTCTACTTTAGCCAACACATGCAAAATTTGACATAAAGGAAACAATTTCATTTTAAAATTTGAATTTCAAAATTATGAATGCATGAAATTACATGACATACAACTTAACATGTTGGGAAAAGATCTAAAGCAATGAAAGCATGTAAACAAACTCACTTCACTTAAATCTAAAGACATTCTTATGGAATAAGAAAATTTAAAATAAATCAAAGTGAATTTCAAAGTGATTTTTTGTTTAGTTTGAAGTTTGATTTAATTTTGAAAAGGTGAGATGAGTTTTTGTTCTAACCCATTCCACATATGTTTGATATTTTTTGTTTAATTTTTAGATAATTAGATCCATTTTTTATGCATTGATTAGGTTAAGGTATGAATTAAGTAGCTTAATTAATACACACCACCTTAGAAGAATTAACTAAATAATTATGAGCCAATGAGATGACATAAAACCCAAGAATTTAAATTTTCAATGCACCTAATAAAAAGGCCTAATACAATTTGGCTCAAAATTAAAGTTAATTTAATTTAGCTTAAGTAATTTCAAAACACCCTTCATACTTATGAATTGGGTTTTGATTTCCTTAACTTAATTATTATTAAATACCTAAGCATCTACCCAAAGTAGATTAATTAAGTTAGAACTTTTAGAATTTTTAGAAATTGATTAAGGGATAATTAATGAATTAACTTAATTAAGAGGATTAAGGAGAGAAGAGGGGTTTAGGGAATAACAGGAAATGCCCCAAAATATTCCATAAACCTCTACTTGGATCGACCTTAATCAACCCTAATCATATGTTAAAATAACTAATCATACCTTAATTATACTTAATTACATGAGGAGTAATTAAGGAAACCATATGCAATTATCTAATCAAGCATTCAATAAATCCCAAGAAAATTAGAGGAAGAAGTCATCCCTAAAACACCCTTTATTAATGAGCCTAATTAAAAGTAATTAGCAAAATAAACTTTCTAATAAAACCCAAATTAGAAAAAATCTCATAATTCCATTGAAATTAATTTTAAAATGTTCTAGGTTTAATTATCTATCCATAATTTTATTTCATATTTTTTGAATTTTCTAGAAGAGTTATGAATTTTTATAAGATCTAAGATTAGAATTAATTAAGCATTTTAAATAATCCACTAACTAATCCACATAATGATGCGATGCGTGGCGGCGGTCGGCTTTGCATCATCTTTGAGGGATTACTTAATGTCACATCGGGGTGTGCGGCGCGCTTTAATCCTATCGTCCGATCAAAGATCGGAGGATCTCCCTTTTTTAAAGGATAAAATCTAAATGTGCTGAATTATCTCATCCATCTAAAAATGCGGATGGATGGTGAGAACATCAAGTTCTTCCCCTTGATCAATAGAGAGTCCATGATCAAGGGAAGATCAACTCTAGCATGGAATCAAACCAAATTCAACCCACCATCTAAGAAAGAGTGGCAAATCAATGGTCAAAAATGATGGGTGAAAATTTCTTTCACAAAGCTCCACACATTGAGTTTAATGGTCAAAAAAATTCCTCATCGAGGTGATCACCTCGATTGAGAAGCTTGCAGTGAAGAAGCCTTGTTGAAGTATAAGCACTTGAGGTTGAGTGGATCAATGTAGACCAACTCCTCCTTGATCTTGCGGCTTTGATCCAATTATCCTCCACTTGCTTTAGAACTTGGGAATCAACTTAGGTGAGCTTGACTTGGTCACCTAAGTGTATGCAAAAGGAATTAGAAGGAAATGAAGTGTGGAAGAAGTTGGAAATTCAATTGGCACTCCCTATTTTTTATTGTTTGAGAAATGGGAGAATGGAATGAGCTCTAGGATGCTATCACTCGATGGCTCACAGGTTCCTAGCACTCAATCAATTAGGGAATGTGCATTTGAGTTTGTTTAGGGGAGTATATCTCCCCTTGAAGGATCGGACCATAATGGACATGCCATTTTGATCCAATTGATGGTGAGGGTTTTGATCAGTTAAGTGTGCACATGGTGGTTTGAGCCAAGGTGGATTTCCACCTCCCATGTGCTTTGAGCTTGAGAGGGAGTTTGAATTTCAATTTTGACCATAGGGTCGGGTTTGGTCTAGGGACCAAATGGGCAAACCCATTGGGTTGGGTGCACCACTCTTTCCTAGGTCTCCTTGAGCTTTTAGGAAAGCTCAAGTGAATGTGAAGAGGTATGACCAAATTACCCATGGATCAAGCCAAATTTGTTCTATGGGGTAGGATGGTCATTTTGCTATTTTTCCACTTTGGACATGTTGGGTATGTGGAGAAACTAGGTTTGGCCAAGTTTCATGAGATTTGGAATTCATTTGATAGGGTTTGGCTCATGTTGACCCATTTAGGTCAAAATGGGTCAACTTGGGTCAAGTTGACCAATAGGTCAAATTGGGTCAAACCAAGGGTTGGGTCAAGTTCATATGACCATTTGAAATGTTTTGGTGGCTTTGGTTTGATTCAATTTGGTATAGTTTTGAATTTGGCTCATATGACTTCATTTAGGTCAAATGGGTCAAGTTGACCTATTTGACCCATTTGACCTATTTGAGGTAGGTCAAGGGTAGGTTTAGGTTAGGTTAGTCATATGGAGTGGATTGGTATCTTTGTTTCCAATCAATTTTGGTTAAGTTCAATTTTGGCTCAACATGACCCCTTTAGGTCATGTTGGGTCTAAAGTCAATTGGGCTAGGTTGGGTCTAGTTGGCCAATTGAGGCTTTGGTCAAGTTCCACAAGTGATTTGGAATGGACTTGACCCATTGGTTTCAATCAATTTGGCTTAGATCAAGTTTTGACACATTTTGACCCTTTAGGTCAAAATGGGTCAACTTAGTCAAGTGACCAATTGGGCTGGGTTAGGCTCAAATGTTGGCAGAGTTCAAACATGGGTCATGAGTGAACTTAGATGATAGTTATAGTTTCAATCAATTTGGCCTATGGTAGAATTTGGCTATGTAAGGTTTTTTTTTAGGTGTTGACTTGGTCAACCCTTAGGTTTGACTTGGTTTGACCCAATTTGATTAATTGATCATCCCATGATTATTGTTGATCATGATGAGGGGATATATGAGTTTGGTTCAATCCAATTTGGTGTAAAAATTTGCTCATGGGTACTTTAGGTCACTTTGGGTCAAGTGAGCCTAAGTGGGTCAAGTGGCTTGGTCAAACCTTGATTTGAAGTTGGTTGATCTTGTATATAGAATCATGATTGAAATATAAATCCATTTACAAGTGGTTTGAAGTCAAATGGGTTTAGATCCATTTGACAATTTCATATTCAAAGGAAGAATATGAAAGGGTTGGTTTTTTGATTTTCACTTAGGTTTTGATTATTGATTGAAGTTTGGATTTATATATGAGCTCATGATTGTAGGGTTGATTGAACCATGAGAGAAAATCAAGAGTTTGGCTTGATTTGAAATTGATTTAGCTAAGTTCAAGATTTTGACTTGAAAGGCTTAGATTGGATTTTGAGTGGATTTGAGTTTGATTTTGGAATTGGTTTTGATTGTTTGAATTTATATTTCATTTATATATGTGAATATAAATGGGAATATAAATGGATCATGAGAAAATGTCAAGGGTTTGAATTGATTTGACCATGATTTGGGCTAAGTCCATTAAGAAGGATTTAAGGGACTGGAAAATTTTGGAATTTGGGTTTTGAATTTTGAATTTGGTTTGATTGATTTAAATTTATATTTCATTTATATATGTGAATATAAATGAGATTATAAATGAATTATGAGAAAATTCCATGCTTTGATATGGTTTGATGATGGTTTAGGCTAAGTTCATTAATGGAAAATTAAGACTTAAAGAGATTTTAAATTGGGAATTTAATTGGATTCTGATTTGATTGATTTATATTTATATTTCATTTATATATGTGAATATAAATGAGAATAAAATGAGTTTTGAGAAAATCCCAAGGATTTGAATTGATATGATCAAGGTTTAGGCTAAGTCCATTAATGGAGAATTAATGACATGAAATTTCAAGGATTTTAAATTTAGAATTTTGAGTTTAGTTTGATTGATTTGAATTTATATTTCATTTTATATATATAAATGAGAATATAAATGGATTTTGACAAAATCTCAATAATTTGAATAGGTTTTGATCATGATTTTGGTTAAGTCCTTAAGAGGAGATTAAGGACTTAGGAAAAATTTGAACTTATGAATTTTTAATGGATTTTGATCATGGGTTTCAATCATAGATTTCAATCATGGATTTAAATCATATGGAGTTGATTTGAATTTGGAGACAATCAATTAAGATTAATTTGGAGTTTGACTTGAAAGAAGGAAATGAGGAATTGTTTAAGCTAGGGAAATTTTTCCTAACACCCCTAAGGCATGACCTATTCCTATGGCTAACTCTTCTAAGTCTCTAGAGCAAGGTTGAGAGTCCTTAGGAGTCATATGTTTAAGATGGAAGGGTTAAGAGCTCATTCTAAGACTGAGGTCAACAAGTTCATAGGAGTACCATGATATTTTGCATCATTTCCATCCATCCAGATGAACCAGATAAGGGTAATAGCCATTAAAACTTTGATATGACCTTTCACAATTTTTTTGAAACAAACTTAAGAGTTTTTATAAAGAAAGAGAACCATGAAAATAGTTGGTATTAAATAAATCATCATACCAAAGCCATAATTTAGAAGAAATTGCACCATTGACAAAAATATGATTTATATTTTCAATATGAAAGCAACAATAGCACTTAGATGGTAAATAAAATGCTTTAATCTAGAGCAAAGAGTCCACAGAACAAAATTATTCAAAATCCTCTATGCTAAAACTGAATAGGATATGGGAATGATATTGTTCCAAAGTTTAGTAAAGACATTAGAGGGGTTCTATTTATCTCTAATAAAATTCCAAACCTTTTTCAGAACAAAATCACCATTATAAGAAAGCTTAAAAAGAATTTGATTAGGTTTGTTAGAAGAAATGGGGATATTTCTAAAGTTGTCAAAAATAAAAATAGGGATATAATTCTCAAGTTAGCTTTCATTGCAATTGTTATTAAGCCAAAAAGAGTTTACTTTGATAGTTGTAGTAGAGTGGGTAGATATAAGGGTATTAATCGAGCCATTGCCAATCCAATTGTCTTGCCAAAAGAAAGAAGAATGTGAATGAATACCCCAAGATATTAAGGATTCGACAACTCATTTAATGAGGCAAAGCCTTTTACAAACTGTAGAGTCACCAACTTTATAAGCATATATAAGAGCTTGTTTACCTTGGCAGTATTTTTCCATCATAAACTTAGCCCAAAGGCTATCATTCTTTCTAAAATTCCTCTAGAGCTTATGAGAGAAAGCTGATAGTCACTAATAGGTTTGCAACCAAGAGCACCATCAAAAAAAATACCACAACATTTATGCCAAGATGTCCAATGCATTCTTTTGGTAGAATTATTGGAGCCCCAAAAAAATTTATTAAAAAAAGATCAATCGATAAGTGTAGCATTAGTGGGGATAATAGTCCAATCAAATAAAGAGGCATTGAATTGAGAGTGCTTTTAAAAATAGTGAGCCTACCACCAAAGGAAAGCAAATGGAATTCCCAAGCAAAAATTTTATTTAAAATTTTTTGAATTAACTCATCAAAAGATGGGATCGTTCTGGGCCTTTAAAGAGAGGAGCACCCAAGTACCTTGGAGGTAAGCTGATGTTTAAAATTAGTGATATGCAAGATTTGATTGATTTTATTATTGGAGATACGAGGAGGTGATAAAATAGCTTTTGTTATCATAGATAGAAAGGCCACTTTCTCAACCAAATTTATTTATAAAATTCTTGAGATTCCTGATATGATGAATAGAAGAATTGCAAAAAATAATGAAATCATCTGCAAAGCTTAAGTGGGAAACATGAAGACCACCAAGAGTTCTGTAGTACATACTATGATTATTTAAGAATAAATCATCGATGCTCCTAGATAAGTACTCAACAACGATAATAAATAAAGCAAGACATAAAGGATCCCCTTGTCTTAAGCCATGGGAAGAGGGAAAGAAACCCAAGGCTTCCCCATTAAGCAAAATAAAAAAACTAGGCATTATTAATACATTTTTTTAATAAAAATAAATAAATTTATCAAAAAAACCAAATAAATTTAGAATATGGAAAACAAAATCCCAAGAGATGTTGTTAAAGGCTTTGGTAATATCTAATTTGAAAAGAATGTTGCCACCTCTATTCTTAGCATCAAGATCATGAATTGATTCTCAAGTAAAATATTATCAGAAATTGATATACTTCTAACAAAACTAGTTTTGTTGAGAGAGATAGATCTATTAAGTAAAAGACTAAGCCTGTTGGTAAGAATTTTGGAAATCAACTTATTAAAGAAGGTGCAAAGACTAATAGGTCTAAAATCACCCAATAGTCTAGATTATCTTTCATAAGAATGAGAACAATAGAAGTACTAGAAAATATCTAGGAAAAGGATTATCATTAAAAAATCAATCACTCAATCAAATCATTTTAATGATAAACCAACATTTTTTTGAAAAATTGAGTTATGAAACCCAACCAAGAAAAATCTATGTTCATGCTATTTAGAACTTCAAAAATTTCATCTTCATTAGTACAATGGTAAGCAAATCATTATCATCATTAGTAATAATAGGAATCAATGCGGTTTAGAAATATCTTCATAAGAGCAATTCTTATTAAACATATTTCTAAAGTAATTAATATTCCTTAATATCATTATTCTATGTAATCCAATCTCCATTTTCATCTTTAATTTTTGAATATTATTTAAAGCTCTCTATTTATTAATTAAAGCATGGAAATAGCTAGTATTCCTGTCACCATCCGCAATATTTTTACTAGCAGCTTTTTGGTGCCAATAAGTCTCTTCCATATTTTAGAAGTTAACAAGTTTATCTTTCGCCTCAGTCGAGTCCTTAATCTTAGAAGGATCATATATAACAGAGACTTCAAGATCACAAACCAATTTTTCCATATCTTTAATATTAACAAAAAGGTTATTAAAACAATGCTTTTTCCACCAACCCAAATTTTGTTTAAATCTTTCAAGTTTAAACCAAAGTCTATTCATCCCCATAATCGAATTATCAGGATGAAAAGGAGCTTTCAAATTAATAGCCACAACATCAATAAAATTAATATGCTGAATCCACATGTTCTGAAATCTAAAAGGAGAGGACTTTTTTAATCTATTAGAATTATCTTTAATAGAAACCAGAAGAGGAGCATGATCAGACAAGATTTTGTGGAAATGAAAAATAGAAGTAATAGGCCACAACGTAATCTAATGAGTATTAAAAAGGATTTGGCCCAACCTTTGCCAAAGTCTAGAGTTTTCCCAAGTATAATTAGAACCCTTAAAGACAATATCAAGCAAATTAAAATCAAGGATCATATTGAAAAAATCTACCACGGAATGAATATTTGGAGAGCAACCACAACTTCATTCAGAAGAGAATAAAATAGTGTTGAAATCACCACCAACAAACCAAGGTTTGTTGACCTAGGTAGCAAAATTCTCAAAATATCCCAAAGAAGATTTCTACCAGATCTATAACAAGATGCATAATAAAAGAGCCCAAAACACATAGTCACCATGGGTTTTAGGTTTAGGGTTTAGGTTTTCTTTTATTATTATTATTATTTTTTTAAAATTAAATAAACTCATAGTTTTAGTTTATTTAGTTTTTATCTATTTTAATTTATTTTTTTTTTTATTTTTAGGTTTATTTTAATTTTATTTACATTAGTTTATTTATTTTAGGTTTATTTATTTTAGTTTATTTTTAGTTTAGGCTAAGCTTTAGGTTTATTTTTAGTTTAGTTTTATTTTATTTTATTTTTAAGTTTATGTCTTATTTTTTATTTTCAGTTTAGTTTAAGTTTTTATTTTATTTTAGTTTAGGTTTAGTTTAGTTAAGGTTTAGTTATTATTTATTTTAGTTTAGGTTTAGGTTTATTATTTTATTTTAGGTTTAGGTTTTTTTTTTTTAGTTTAGGGTTTAGGTTTATTTTATTAATTTTAGATTTAATTTTAGGTTTATTTTTTAAGTTTAGTTTTATTTAGTTTTATTTTATATCATTTATGTTTATTTATTTTTTAATTTGGTTTAGTCTATTTTATTCAGGTTATTTATTTTTTAATTTAGTTTAGATTTTATTTATTTTATTTAGTTTAGCTTTATTTTCACTTTATTTTTTCTAGTTTAGTTTTAAATGTTTTATTTTATTTTAGGTTTAGTTTTATTTTTATTTTTTTTTTTTAGTTTTTTTACCCATAGTTTAGGTTTAGGTTGGGTTTTATAGGTTTAGGGTTTTTTTAGTTTAGTAGGTTTATTTATTTTATTTATTTATTTATAGTTTAGTTTAGTTTAGTTTTATTTAGTTTAGTTATTTTAGTTTAGGTTTTTATTTTACTCATATTTTAAGTTTAGTTTCTTTAGATGGTTTAGGTTTTATTTTATTTATTTTTAGGTTTTATTATTTGATATCTTTAGGTTTAGGTTTTATTTATTATTATCTTTATTATTGTATTTTATTTTTATTTTATTTAGTTTTTATCATTATTTTTTTATTTAGGTTTATTAATTTAGCTATCTTAGGTTTTCTTTATATTTATCTTAGTAGTTTTTAGACGATCTTTTTAGGTCTTTGGCTTTAGCTCAGGTTATTATTTTTATCTTTATCTTACTTAGGTCCTGTGCCATTTATTATCTTTATCTCAGCATTATTAGCTCATCAGGCTCAGTTTGTGGGCCCTCAGTGGCTCAGGGCCCAGGGCCCATGGCCTCATGCCTTAGGCCCAGCCTGTGGCCCATCATTTCAGCTCAGGGCCCAGCTCCAGGGCTCAGCCCAGCTCAGCTTAGGGCCCAGGGCCTAGCTCAGCCCAGTGGCTCCAGCCCAGCAGGGCCCAGTGGCCTCTCTTTAGTGGCCCAGGACTGTGGTCAGCCTGTGGCCCAGGCCCAGGGCCCAGCCTGTCAGTCAGTTTAACGTCTGGCCTGGGCCTAGGCCCATTCCCCAGCTCCAGGGCCTCAGTTTAGGCCTTTAAAGCCCAGGGCTGTTTGGGGTACCCAGCCTGATTTAGGATTTAGTGGTAGTTAGGGTTTAGTTTTTTAAAAAAAAACCAAGCAAACCGGCAGTTTAGGTTTATTTAGAACATTTTATTTTATATTTAGTTTATTTTATTTTTTATTTATTATAGGTTTATTTTTATTTTACATTATCTATTTATTTATTTTAGTATTTTTTGTTTAGTTTTAGTATGTTTATTTTAGTTAAGTTTATTTCAATTTTATTTTATCAGTTTAGGTTTTATTTTTTATTTTAGATTTAGGTTTGTGGTTTTTAAATTTTAGGTTTTATTAGGTTTTATTTTTATTTATGTTTAGTTTTATTTTAAGTTTATTTTAATTTATTTAATTGGGTTTAGTAGTTTATTTTAATTTAAGTCTTTTATTTATTTTAATCAGTTTAGGTTTTATTTTATTTTTATCTTTTATGCTTAGGTTTTTTTTAAATTTAAGGTTATGTTTTATTTTTTATTAATTTATTTTTAGGTTTAATTTTAATATATTTTAGGTTTTTTTTATTTTTTTTATGATTAGTTTTTTTTGTATTTAGGTTTTTTATTTTTATTTTATTTTAATTTTATTTTAGTTATTTATTAATCATCTTTAGTTTAGCTTAATTTTTTATTTTATTTCATTTTTTTTATCTTTTTATGTTTAGTAGTCTAGTTTAGGTTTTATCTTATCTATCTTCTTTAGCCCATCTTTGGCTCTTACTCCATCTTATCTCAGGTCTACATAGCTAGGTAAATCAAGGGCTCAGGCACAGGCTTAGTGGGGCTGCTTCAGGGCCCAGTGGCTCAGCCTAGGGCCTGTGGCCCAGGGCCTAGGGCCTGGGGTGGGCCCAGGGCTTGGGCTCTAGTCAGTGGTCTTGGCTCAGTAGTGCCTTAGGCTCCAGGGTCAGTGGTTTTGCCTTTATTTTTAATCTTTTATATTTATTTTTTTAAATACAAATAGGTTTAGTTTTATTTTAGTTTATTTATCTTTTATTTTATTTTAGGTTTATTTTATTTTATCTATTTTAGTTTTATTTATCTTTTATTTATTTAATAGTTAGGTTTTATTTTAGTTTTAGGTTTAGGTTAATTAGTTTATTTTAGTTGAGTTTTATTTCATTTATAGTTTAGGTTTTATTTTATAGTTTAGTTTAAATTTTATTTTATTTTATAGGTTTAGGTTTTATTTTTAGGTTTATGTTTTATTTTAATTTAGGGTAAGGTTTATATTTATTTTATATTTTATTTGGTTTAGTTAATTTATTTTATTTAGTTTATTTTATTTTAGTCAGTTTTATTTTTTATTTTATGAGGTTTTTTTGAGGTTTAGGTTTTATTTTAGCTTTTTAGTTTAGGTTTTTTATTTAGTTTTATTTTATTTTATTTTAGGTTTATTTATTTATTTTATGTGTTTTTTATATTATTTTATTTTATTATTTTTAGTTTATGTTTTATTCATTTTATTTATTTTTATTTTATTATTTTATTTAGTTTTTTATATTTATTTTATTTTATTATTTTATTTAAGTTTTATTATATTTTATTTTTAGGTTTTATTTAGTTTAGTATTTTTATATTTTAGGTTTGTGGTATGTGGTTTAGGGTTAGCTAGGTTTAGGTATTTTTTTTAAATAAATAAGTAAATCGGTAGGTTTAGATATATTTAGTTTATTTTATATTTTTATTTAAGTTTATTTTTTATTTTATTTAGTTTAGTTAATTTATTTTAGTTTAGGTTTTTTTATTAATCCCACGCCTTAATAGATTAAATCATATCGATCTAGTGATCTAATCACCACCATCCATTTCGATCATGGGAATGGACTGCATGATCTAACATGCAGTGAGGGAGAATGGAGTCCGCTCACATTGCTCACTTGATCCGAAGCTTACCGAACTTGGATCAACTCCAAAGGATCCCACACCTTCACGACATTGATCGGAGGGGATCCAACGGTCAAGATCACACGAGATGCAAGTTTTCTTCAAAAAGCTCCAA
This sequence comes from Cymbidium sinense, assembly GCA_021442155.1. Taxonomy (NCBI): domain Eukaryota; kingdom Viridiplantae; phylum Streptophyta; class Magnoliopsida; order Asparagales; family Orchidaceae; genus Cymbidium; species Cymbidium sinense. Next base: position 322,101,358 of record CM038214.1, on the reverse strand, counting down.
CCCATTTTTTCCTAAGGATCAATTTTGGAAGCATACCTAACTGGAGCTCAAGACCGCCTCTCGAAAGATTGAGGAAGCTTCATCTCGTGGAGATGAAGCCCTATCGAGCAACAATTGGATCATGATGTTTGCCAAGGCCATGAACCAATGATTTGGAGCTCGACTTTGATCAAGTCCCACCTGATGCTCGAGAAGCTTGGGAGATGACTCATTCTTACCAAGAGGCCTAGGGAAGGTGCATGTAAAGTTAATTTGAGTTTAATTGAGAACCATACATGATCAAAAAATGAGAGGGTGTATACCCCATCTTGATCGAATGGTGGATCAGTTTGGCTTTTAAGGGTCAGCCAAACCATCTTAGGGAGTCATGGGTGGTGGAGGAGGAGGAGTTGGCTCACATGGTTCAAGGTGTGGAGGTGGCTTCCAAAGAAGAATCATGGGTGTCATATGGGTTTCAAATGCTCCAATGGGAAGGGTGAGGGGATTTCACCTCCCATGGTCATGCCACCCAACCACCCTTGGGTCACAAGTCTTAAGTGCCTAGTGGACCATTAGAGAGTACCAAGTGGCCAAGGAATGGAAATGACCACTTAAATTGGTGATTTGTCTCATGTGATGCCCTTGACCCAAGGGTAGAATGATCATTGGCATTGAAATTGATTTGGGAAGATTTGAAATGAGCCAAAAGTGGGTTAGCCCAAATTTCAAGTCAATTGGAGTTGATTTGTTAGTTTGGCTCAATTTGACTCATTTAGGTCAAATTGGATTAGTTGGGTCAAGTTGACCAATTGGTCAAATTGGTCAAACCAAAGGTTGGGTCAAGTTCATATGATCATTTGGGATGTTGAGGTTCAATTGGTTTGGGTTAGTTGGCTTAGATTTGATTTTGGCTCATTTGAATTCATTTGGGTCAAATGGGTAAAATTGACCAATTTGACCAAATTGGCCAAATTGTCTTGGGTTGGTTTTTGGGTTTAGTAGACCAATTGAAGGTGATTGTAGGCTTTGGTTTCAATTTGGATTTGGTTTTGATTTAAGCCAACTTGAACCTTTAGGTCACTTTGGGCTTGGTAGGTCAATTGGGTTCAATTGGATCCAATCATAGATTTGGTCAAGTTCAACCATCAATTTGGAATGAACGTGATCCATTGGTTGCAATCAATTTGGTTTTATTTTAATTTGACCCAATTTTCTTTTAGGTTAATTTGGGTCAACTTGGGTCAAGAGGGCCAATTGGGTTTGGTTTGAATCAATTGAAGGTCAAGTCATATTCAAATATTGATTTTGATTTGGTATGAATCATTGGTTTCAAGGATTTGGCTTAGGTTGCAATATGGCTAGTTTGGGTTAATATGGGTTAAGGGTTTGACTTGGTCAAATCACCAAGTTGACTTGGTTTGACCCAATTTGATAATTGATCAACCTAGGGTGAGTAATCATGATGGGAGGTTTTGATGGACTTGGTTCAATCCAATTTTGGTAGGATTAGAATTTGGCTCAATAGGTCAAATTGACCACTTTAGGTCAATTGGACAAATTGGGTTTAGTTGATATTGGGTTGAGTTTGATTTAGTTGAGTTTATATATATGGATTTGGGATTGAAATATAAATTCAATTGAATTGATTCAAATGGGTTTTGGTTCATTTGAACATTTCAAGTCAAAAGGGTTAAGTTGGGTTTGACTTGGGTTGATTTTGGTTTGGCTTGATGATTGTAGATTTCATTTATATTTGTGAATATGATTGAAGGTATGATTGATTCATGAGAAAATCAATTGAATTTGGGTTTTGGAATAAAGGAATTTTGCTAAGTCCATGGAGTTGGATCATGTGGCTTAGGTTTGGATTGTGATTTGGTTTGATTTAGTTTTGATGATTTAATTGTATATTTCATTTAAATTTATGAAGATGATTGAAAATCTGATTGATTTGTGAGAAAATCAATTGAGTTTGACTTGATTTGGAAGATTTAGCTAAGTCCATGGATTGGTCATATGGTTTAGGAAGGGTTTTGATTTAATTTGATTTAGTTTGATTTAGTTTTGATAATTTGAATGTACATTTGATTTATATTTAGGAAGATGATTGAAGATATAAACTGACTATGAGAAAATCAATTGATTTTGGATTGAGTTGGATTAAGATTTGGCTAAGTCCATGGGATTAGTCATATGGCTTAGGAAGTGTTTCAAGTTTGGATTTGATCATGGTCTTCAATCATTTGGTTTTGGAATTTGGGTTTAGATTTGAATTTAAATTTCATGTTTGAATTGAACTTGAGGTTTGGTTTGAGAAGGTGAACATGGATTGGATTTGGGTTGTAGGGTAGATCATCTTAATCAATCATGGTTAATTAAGTGGTTACCTGAAGTGTCAAGTCTTGGGAAGTGGAAGTGAAGTGGGTCATTGTGGGGTGTTGCCCTTGGAGATAGATTGGAAGACCAAGTTTTTATATTATGACTCAAACATCTTTCAACGCCTTAGAGACCATGGATACTGAGAACATACCAGACATCGGTGGATGAGTGGTGATGTACTATGTCAAAGGAGATGCCAAAGCCAGAGGAGATGAGAAAACAAGTTTAAATCAAAAGTTTCTTTTTTTTGTTTAGAAAATGAAAAAAGAAAAAAGGGAAAAGAAAAGAGAAATAGAAAATTGGAGGAGGAAATAGAAGGACATTAGATTCCACCCACAGTTCTTACCCATAAACATATGGGAAGGACTACCTAACCTCCACCGAGGAAGAGGCCAAGAGGTAGTCCTAGGGGTTGAAAACCCTTTTATTGACCACCCAATAAAAGATATGTCCTACTAGCACCCACTATCCATATGGACTTAGAATCTAGTTCATGGATGAGTCTTATAGTGAGCACACCAACAGTTCTTAGTAGATTCCCTTGGAGGTGACAATTGAGTCATATAGCCATGAAGATTGGGCGAAGGCAAAGCATAAGTGTATCCAAGTCTATAAAAATAGTTAAGCATTAGTCAACCTTAGCTCTAACCCCACTTTCCTCAAAAGTTGGTAGGTAATGAAGCCCCTAAGTCATCCATAGGTGTGAAGACTGAGGTTCTTTCTAGAGCATCATCCTCAAGTCAAGAAGTTGATGTAGAATTTGAGGATGATTCATATAAAGATTTAATAGAATTATCTTTTGATTAGTACTTGCCTTGTGTTCATAATTTAGCAAAGAAAGGGCTAATCACACATACTTGGTCAAAGCATAGGTTAAAATACTTTGAAAAAATATGGAAGAATAAATGGAAAAGCTCTCAATCAAGATCGAGACTAGAGAGAATGGTCCAGTGATGATGATGATTACCGCTAATCATCACCAATCATTTGAATCTATAGGTTCTTTTCAAATCACATTAACTCATATGAGGAGCTTGCTTAGAAACTGGATGATCAAGATGATTTTGAAGTCAAAGATGCACCACCGAGTTCAAAAAAAAGAGATCAAGTCAACCATCAATGAGCTCAAGGAAATCAACTTAGAACCAAGAAGATCCACAACATACATCAATTTTGTTGAATGTAATTGAAACTAATGACTGAGCTATTAGTTGGACTATGTTGCATGGAGTTATGAAGATGCCCGATTGACTCTTAATGTAGTAGTCATAAATTAGCAAAGCCTATCAAGCAAGCTCCTGATCATATGATTAGATACAATGCCTCATTTATGAAGTCAAGAATGACGATGCGTTCATCTGAAGAAAGATACCCTACCTGGTTAGCCAGCATTGTCCCAATTAAGAAAAAGAATAGCCAAATTGACATATGCCTTGATTTTAGGGATTTAAATAAGGCATGTTGAAAGATGAATTTCCACTACCAATCCCGGAGCTGGTGGTGGACATTGCCTCATCTCATGTAGTCTTTTCTTTCATGGATGGCTCATCTAGATATAACCAAATAAAGATGTCAAGATGAAAGAAACACTTCTTAGAACCCCGATCAAAATCTACTACTATAAGGTCATGCCTTTAGCCTTAAAATGCGATGCTACATACCAGGTGTTATGACTAATCTTTGATGAACTCATTCATCATCAAGTTGAGTGCGTCGATGATCTCTCAAAAGTAGAGAAAAGGAAGACCATCTCTTTGACTTGAGTAGTTTTAAACAAGTTAAGATAATTTAACCTCAAAATGAACCCCGATGTGTGTGCATTCTGAGTAACCTCGTGAAAATTCCTTTGTGTCCACACCAAGGAATTAAAATTGATCTAAAAGATTAAGGCAATTTTAGAAATGCCACCCCTAAAAGTTTAACAACTCGATCATTCCAAGGGGTTTATACGGATGTTTTATATCTAACATCAAGATGTCACCATTCTCAACAAAAGGATGCCAAGTTCAAGTGGGATGACATGTGTGAGCATGCCTTCAAAGACATCAAGAATTACCTGATGATGCCATCATCTAGATTTATCGTGCAAGCTCATACTTTACAGCATTAGAAGACTGGTGCTTTGTTGGCCCAAGCCAATGACAAAGAGAAGGAAAATGCACTCTACTACCTCATCATCTAATCCCTACTAAGGCTAATCATCCACTCATTGAGAAGCATTGCCTAGCTTTAATCTTTGCATCCCAAAAATTATAGCTCTTCTTGCTTCCTCATAAGATGAACTTAATCTCTAAGATCAACCCACTACAGTATCTATTGACATGATCGATGCTCTCTTGACGGTTGGCACGATGGTCCATGATCATCTCGCAATTTGGCATTACCTTCGTACCCCTTCGTGCGGTGAAAGGTCAAGCACTAGCATATTTCTTAGCAGCACACCCACTTCTTGCTGACTCTCCATTTATTGATGATCTCCCCGATGAATAAATCATGAACTTATGAGATACTAGCATTCACCATTGAGAGATGTACTTTGATGGTGCCCTCTCAAAGAGGAGAAGAACCATAATCTACTATTCTAAGAAAGGCAAGAATAGTTCTCTTAACTCGACCACATGTGATGAGATTCTCATATTATCATCCAATCTTGCAAGAAGAAAGTCAATATGAGGCTGATCAGATTAGCCATTACTCTAAGCATCAACAACATCTTCTGAGATTCTCAGTTATTAACTAAATCGCTAGGTCCTATAAGGTTATAAAGTCCAAGCTCCATCACTACCATAAGTACACAATGAAGTTGTTGGCCCAAATCACAAAGGTTACCATTTATAATTCTTTGAGGTTAGACACCATAGCAGATGCTTTAGCCAAACTTGCCAAGGAGTTGGCATGTTTGAGGATGACTCCATATCAATAAAGGTCCAAAATAAAGTTTTATCCTTATTGATATTAAAGTCATCAAAAAATACTTTCTTGAAGGGGGAGGTTACCATTGCCAAGAATGATGAGGAGTTAGATTGGAGGAAACCATTCATGGTTTACTTAAATAAAGGCAAACTACCTCAAGAGAAGTCTCAAACCCATTAGATCAAGTAGAGAGCACTTTCAATGGTGTCTTATATAGACGGTCTTTCGATCATATGTGGTTACATTATTTAGACAAGCATGAAGCCTGTAAGATCATGATCAAGGTACACTCAGGATTATGTGGAGTCAACCAATGCGGTTTGAAGATGAAAGCCAAGATCAAGAGACTAGAATACTAGTCTTCGATCAAAGATTGCATGGATATGGTTAGCATGCCACCAATGTCAAATACATGGTGGTCTAACCAACCACCCAACATTCTACATCCTACATTGGCCTCATGGCTTAGTTGGGGTACCATATGGGTTCAATTGATCCTCCTTCTTCCAAGGTCATTGATCTTAACTTCAACTATTTTTCCAAATGTAGGACATTCTTCTCGTGAGGTCACAGGCTCCAATTTTTAGGAACCATATCATATATAGGTTTGGAGTGCCTGAATTATATCTAATAATGGTACTATATTCAAGAGCACCAGATCAATAACTTTGCGAGACATAACATAGATTGGAGATATTCTACCATCAACTACCGAGGGAAAATATTAGCAAAAGCTTCAACAAAGCTCTCATCCAAATACAAGAAGATAACAATAATAAGTGATAGTGGCATGAGCTAGTTGAAGCCATATGGTATCACATTATATATAAAACTCCAAGCCAATTGTTAATGTATGAGTCAAGTTCTACCATTAGAGTCTAACTCCCATCACTGGGAATGATAGCAAGATCACAACAGAAACTAATGTGTTGATTAGAAGAACTTGAAAGTTTGGAGGAGAGATGCTGGGCATGCCAAAACCATACAAAGCTAAAATGATTCAAGTTCACAACAAGTTGGTCCATCCTAGAGCTTTTCAAGCATGACAACTTATTTTAGTTCTAAGGAGACCGATTGTTGTGTGTCGTAAGATGGGAGGCAAGTTTGAACCCACTTTGGATGGCCCTTCTGCATAGAGAAGGCCTACCAAGGAGGATCTTATCAATTTATTAATCATAAGGAGAGCACCAAATTCTTCTAATCAATGGTCTCTACTTAACAATATTAGAAATCATGTTTGAAAATAATTATCATCAATGAAAATTCCATTTCTAATTCAATCTCTTCTGTTGAAAGTATTTTTCTTTGAATCAATGTGTTTAGGTAGTAAGAAAGAACAGCAAGATCCTTCATCAACACAACACAAACACAAACTACAATAATAAAACATATAAAATAAAACACATATCTTTTATCACGACTTTGAAGATAACACTCCAATTGCACTCACTCAATAATGCTAGGTCAACTACTTGTGTGTCACCCGTGATCTTCTGCTTTGGAGGATGTAAGATTATGCTTTCTTACTTCAGCGAAACAAGCACCTTATTAGTTTTTGGTAGGCTTACTACATGCAAGCCCCATGTTGGCTTTATTTAAATATGATCTCAAGCTTTCTTCTCATTAGCCTTCATGCATTGATTAGGTTATATTTGAGGTTTAGGGAGTCCCCAGTGGCTCCTTCTGATGGCTTGAGTCACCCTTCCTCGGTACTTAGTAGTCTCTTTAGGTCAATCATGTCCCATGAGCAATGATTATCTTATGATAAATTTTGCTTGTAAAGTTGTAAGTACATGCTTTCTTTCTAATTGCACACCATGCACCTTATTTATTGTTCACCATGTTAAGGATACACCACAATCCATGGATACACTTATGTTGGTTGGTTCATCACAGGATACAAAACTCATTGTGTAAGTCATATGCTTTTTTTCTTGAGTTGGCCACCATACACCTATAGGCTTTCTATGGCTCAAGATAACGCTCTGTTTGGCACTATATTGATCACGACGATTTAGACATTTACAGAGTTCCCCTTCCTAGTAACACCTTGTGATTGGAGAATCCATCCATGGATGTGGATTCTCCTCCACTATAGTCAAGGCTCATAGCCCCTTCTAGCTCGATCATTGGGTCCATGCAAACTTATATACAAAATCCATACACCTATAGGCTTTCTTTTCTATGGCTCAAGATGCCCACAGCTCCCTCGGCACTATTTGATCACATCCTACACCCCATTTTGATTCAGACACTATCGCAGAGTTTTCCTAGTAACCACTGGATTGGAGAATCCATCCGTGGATGTAGATTCTCCTTAGATAAACTGAGATCGGACATACTTCTCGCATGCTTTCTTTTCCATGCAAACTTATTGGCCACCATACACCTATAGGCTTTCTTTCTATGGCTCAAGATAACTAGCAGCACCTCCTGTGGGCACTATATTTGGATCACATCCTTACACCCCATTTAGACACTACCCGTTACTATCGATTAGAGAGTTCCCCTTCCTAAGAACCACCTTTGGATTGGAGAATCCATCCGTGGATGATTCTCCCTTGGTCCATAAATTTGAGATAGGTCAATCGACATAGCCCCTTCTCGGTTTGCACACTAATTGGGTCCATGCAAACTTATAAACAAAATATATATTCACATGTGGAATAGAGGACACCCTAATGGTAAATTTACCCAAGAAGGCATCCTATCTTTAGGACAGTGTTAGCAAAACTCCTTATAAAAATTACCTAACTACTCTTGAGTTGATATAAGTCCTTAGCGACATTCACTCGGTAATCGCCCCTAAGTCGGGTTTGATTTGTTGTGCTACCAACATGTCACCCCAATGGTTGTTCCCTGCTATAGAAGATGTAAGTCTACTATGCCTTCTTTCTAGCAACCATTGCAAAAGAAACCCCTATCAAGCTAGCTCTATCCCATGGCCGAGACTATCCCTTTGGATTTATAAATCTAAGATATGTGTCCGATATATCCCCTTCTTAGTGGGTCCATCACACATGACATGGTCAATAAAGTCTAAAATTTGATGAGCTCACATCCCCAGTGGATATGTCCTCAATTCAAAATTAAACTAAACCAAACAAACCATTTCAAATCACATGAAATTAAGATAAAATAATCTTGACTACTTTTGAGTTGACATAAGTCCCCATTCACTCAAGAGTCACCCTAGGTCGCTTGATTTATGGTGCATCCAACAGTCACCCAAGTGGTTGCTTTGGAAGATGTAAGTCTGCTACGCCTTCTTCTTAGCACAACCATTGCATATCGAAGGCAACCCCTTTGGTTGACTAACTCTACCCGATAGCCAGTAGACTATCACTCTAGATTTGTAAACTGGTAGGTCAAGGTCGATATTTCTTCTCGTGTCCACCGCACACCGATAGGGTCAATACATTAACTCAGATTAAATTAAACCCAATCTGATTTTCCTAAGTGGAGTTAAATCACACCCTTCTCCCTAGTGGAGCCCCAAATCATATATAAACAAGTCAAGAAAATAAATCAAATTCAAAACCTACTCCCCCAGTAGAGTCAAAATCAAAGAAATCCATCCAAACCCTTATCCCGGATACATCCCCAAACAAATCTATGAAATCAGACTCAAATCCCAATCCCCAATGGATAGCCCGAACCTGCTTTCTTAGAGGAAGGTTCATAAACCCGATCCCCAGCGGACTCGAGCCCATATCTTTAGCAGATGTGCCTCCACATCAATTAAAATAAAAAATTAAAGTCGATTCAATCTTAATCCATGGTGGATTATATATTATCTCCAATGGATCTTCTTTCCACAAATCATATAATCAAATCAAATTCAAACCTTATCCCCAGCAGATTTTCTTCTTCTATGCCCTCGACATAGACCCTCACATGTCATGTCCAATGTGTGATCCCCTAGTGGATCTCCTCCATGTCCTTGACATGGAATTCTTATCAAATTTATTTCTTCTTCTTATGCACACTTTTAATACTTCAACCAAAATCCAAATAATGTATTCATTCAAATTACATCATCTTAACATTATAATCAACATTTTATGATTTGTGATGGTGCTCAAACTAACTATACAATATCATGTTAAACATATTATAGTGTGAATTAACACACTATATTATATTATAATATATGATGTTATATTATAATTTGCTATAATATAATATATTGTCTAACATTACACCTCATTAGAATCACTTATAAGGAACAAATAACAAAATTATCTCAAAATATGAATAATGTTCATTTTGGATGTAAAATTGTTATTTTATATTAGAAATGGTACAAAATAGCTTAATTTTGGTGTCGCTTTGGTGTGCCATGAATTTGGCTAAATTCTTCCATCTCAACCTTCAAATTAATATTTTTGTGAGTTTTGGCCCAATGTATTATAACAAAAGTAAAACATATGAAAATGTACAATAACATTTAGTAACACACCACCACATTCATAAATATGTGAAGTTATATTGTTATGTACATTATATTTTAATATGCTTTCATATAATATATTATCTTACATTACACCTTAAAATGAATCACTTTAAGCAAAAAATTTATAAAATTTGGTTGGAAAATGAACATTTATTTTGGATGCAAAATTCCATTCTTTTGATTAAATGACACACCATAGCACACCCCAATGATGTTCCCTAAAGCTTACCTTAAATTTGGCTAAATCCCATCATCTCAGCCTATATTTTTATGAATTATACTAGTACAAACTCTACTACATCATACTATAAGAAACTAAAATATGCTAAACAATAAGTAGTAATACACAATAGTATGCTATAATGTATGATGCTACATTATGTTATGGCATCCTATATTATAATACACTATAACATATTATATTATACTATATTGCATATCACATCACAAGGGATTTCTTAAGATAAAAGGATCATAAAATTAGTCTAAACAATAAAAACTTTATATTTTAGTCATATCACTTACATATTTTAAGTTGAAACAATATATTATGATGCCATGCTCTACCTAATATGAATTTGGCCAAATTCCACCATTTTAAAGTTTAAATCAACATTTTTATAAATAATGCTAGTGTAGGCTCAATTGCATGATTGTAAAATACCAAAAGAATTTAAAATGCACAGAACAATATATTATGATATATGATGATATACTATGCTACAACATATAATATTTATTTTGAACATAAAATCTTAGTTTTTAGACTACAAGTGGCATAGCACACCTTTGGTACTGCAACTTAATTCCACTTCAAATTTAATAAATTTCATCATCTGATTTATTAAATCAATATTTTTATGATTTATATTAATATAGACTATAGAGCACAATACCATAATATACTAAAACATTTCAAAACATCTTATAACATCCAAAACACATCACTACATGGTCAAATATGTGATGCTACATTATACTATAATATATGGTATTATAATATGATTTAGGGTTAGGGTTAAGGGTATTTAAATCTTTAATAATCAAGGGAAAGTATCTTGAAGACATTTTCTTTAGCTACCACAACTAAGTTAGGATTAGGTCATTCTTTGGATCTACTCCTAATGACATCTTTATTCAAGGTTAATGGTTTAGGGTAAGTTTGGGTTTAGATTTATGGTTAGTTTAGGGTTAGTTTTGGGTTTAAGGTTTAGGTTTAGTGTTTAGAGTTTAGGATTTAGGGTTTAGGGTTGTAGGGTAGGTTTGTGGGTTTAGGATTTTAGGGTTTAAGGTTTAGGGTTTAAAGTTTAGGGTTTAGGGTTTAAGAGTTTTAGGGTTTTGGGTTTAGGATTTATGGTTTTGTGGTTTAGAGTTTTAGGTTTAAGGTTTAGGGTTTAGGGTTTAGGGTTTAGAGTTTAAGGTTTTTTTTTTAACAAAGAATAAATTTCAATTCAGCATTTCTCCATCAACCAAGTAGCACCCCAAAGGTTTCTAAGACATAAGCAATGACATAGATAAAATATGATCACCCATAGAGCAAATCAAAAACCTCAGATAAGTAGAACCATCTCTACTATAAAGACATAGTTCCATAAGAAGTGTAGATGACCATTTTTTAGTTTCTTCTTAAACCACCCTCACTTCGAGATTTGCCATCAAATCCCCAATCTCTCCCTCCACCACCATCAAGGCTGTAACCTCCATCGCTCCTCCCGCCTCCATAACCACCACTTCGACAAACACCACCTCAATATGCACCAGCACCTCCATATCCCCCACCACCACTACAATAATCGTTGCCTCTACCTTCACCTCCATCACCAAATCTAGACTAAGCCTTGTTGATGGTAATGTTCCTTTCATCAAGGTTCACCATTACTTTATTTTTAGATTAGTTTAGGGTTTATGGTTTGGTTAGTTTATAGGTTTGGGGTGTGGAGGGGGGTTTAGTGGTGGGTTGGGTTTTGGTGGGGTTTTAGTTTTGATTGAGGGTTTATAGTGGGAGGTTTAGGGTTTGGGGAGGGTTGGGTGTGGTTTAGGTTTAGGTGGTTTTAGGTTTGGGTTAGAGTTTTAGGGAGTGGAGAGAGTTTAAGGAGGGAGTTAGTTTTAGGGTTTAGAGTTTAGGTTTTTTTAAAAGCAAACTGATTTATTTATGTTTATTTAGTTTATCTTTATTTATTTGAGTTTATTTTATTTTTATTTATTTAGGTTTATTTTTATTTTATTTAGTTTAGTTTATTTATTTTAGTTTATGCTTTTATTTTAGTTTTTTAGGTTTATTTTTTAAAGTTTTATTTTTATTTTATTTTAGTTTAGGTTTTATTTTTATTTTAAGGTTTAGGTTTTTATTTTATTTTGTAGGTTTAGATTTTAGGTTTTATTTTAGGTATATTTTAGGTTTTATTTTTAGTTTAGTTAAGTTTAGTTTTAGTTTATATTATTTTATTTTTGGTTTAGTTTTTTTAGGTTTAAGTTTAGGTTTTATTTATTTTAATTTAGGTTTAGGTTTATTTTATTTTGTTTATTTTATATTTATTAGGTTTAGATTTTTTTAGTTTAGGGTTTTATTTTATTTTATTATTATTAGGATTATTTTTAGGTTTACATTTTATTTAGTTTTATCTTATTTTATTTTGGTTTATTTTATTTTATTTTATGTTTTTTTATATTTAGGTTTTATTCCTTCGATTTATTTTATTTTAATTTAGTTTAAGTTTTATTTATTTTAGTTTAATTTTATTTTAATTAATTTTTAGGTTTAGGTTTATTTTTCATTTAAGTTTTATTTTATTTTATTTTTATATTTTATTTAGGTTTAGGTCTATTTATTTTAATTTTAGGTTTAATTTTAGTGTTTAGGTTTAGTGGTTTAGGGAGTGGGTGGGTTTAGTTTTGGGGTCAGGTTTGGTAGTTTAGGGTGTGTTTAGGTTTAGAGTGTAGGTTTAGGGTTTAGGTGGGTTTAGGGTTTGGTTTTGGGTTTGGGTGGGGTTTATGTTTAGGGAGTGGAGGTTGGTTTAGGGTTAGGGTTATTTTTTATTTTATTTTTATTTTTATTTTAGGGTTTAGGTTTTAGGTTTTATGTTTAAGGTTTAGGTTTTAGTTTAGGTTTAGATTTTGGTTTCTTTTAATAGAGAAAAATTTAGATTCAACATTTCTTCTTTTGATTTCATCAACCAAGTAACACTCTAAGTTTTCTAAGACAACATAGATAAAAAAAAAATGAGCATGCATGAAAATAAAACCCTAGATAACTAAAATCATCTATACTATAAGACACCATAAGCGCAGATCGATCGATCGCTTCTTCTCTCTCTTGCAAGAACCACCCCAGCCTCAGTAGTGGATCCACCATCATATCCCCGATGTCTCCCTCCCCCACCACCATAGTTGTAACCTCCGTCGCTCCTCCCGCCTCCATAACCACCACTACTCTGATGACCACCTCCATATCCACCAGCACCTCCAATCCTCCACCACCACTACGCTAACTACAGACTCTGCCTTCGCCTCCATCGCTAGATCTAGACTGAGCCTACTTGATGGTGTTGTTCCTGCCATCAAGGTTCTGCTCATTCTTAATGTTTAGGTTTAGGTTTATTAGGTTTTAGGGTTTAGGTTCATTTTTTAATTTATTTAGTTACTTTAGGTTTTTATTTAGGATTTTGGGTTTAGGGTTTAGGATTTAGGGTTTAGAGTTTATGATTAAGGTTTAGGGTTTAGGGATTAGGGTTATTTTATTTTATTTTATTTTAAACTCAAATGATTCCATAACAAGCAAGAAATTACCAAATCAAAAAAGACATTATCCTCTAATAACTAATAAAATAGGATAAAATAAAATGCAATTAAAAAATTCACAAAAATAATATTTCACAAAATGATTTAACTCCCAGAGAAAATAAAATTTTATTTTATAGTAGGCCAATAAAGCTTAGTAGAATAAGCTAAAACACATATCATCATCAGATTCCTCAGCAGGCTCTTCCTTCTTCTCTTTCACTTCAATAGGCGGAATAATAGCAGCAGCAGGAGTAGTAGAAGCATTAGACGTAGCAACCACATCAAATTTATTAGGATCCTTCAAATACTCCTTAACCTTCTCAGTATGTGTAATTAGTGGCAATCATGATGGTGAGGACATTCTTGTAAGCATTGATGAGCATGTGGGGTAGTAAGGGTGGAATATGAGAGGACCGGTGAGAGAGAAGAGTTCATTGAAAGGCCTGCCGAAAACATTTCAATGAGATCATCTTCAATGAGGTCAAGCAACTTAGGGAATGAACACCGAACCATCATCATACATAGATTGGATGATAAGGCCATGAAACAATGGCCTAATCCCAAGCTTAGCTAGGAGAGGAGCCTCTGAGGATCCCACCTTATCAACTTTTTTAATCAGCTCAATCGGGGTGATAATTTCAATAGTACCCTTGTTGATCTTAGTTGGGATGTTGAGATCCTAGAAGAAAGAAGTCTGAAGGATCCGCAAGTGTTCCTGGAGGAACCACAACATCAATAGGTGCAACAAGACCAACACATAGAGCACCAACTTTGTATTTCACAACCTCTTCACTTTCTTTAAGATCACCTTCAAAAAATTAGTTCAGTGTTTAGGTTTAGGGTTTGGGTTAGGTTTAGGGTTTAGGGTTTAGAGTTTTTGGGGTTTATGGTTTTAGGGTATAGGGTTTAGGGTTTAGAGTTGTAGTTTAGGGTTTAGGGTTTAGGGTTAGGATTTTTCTATTTTTTTATTTTTTTATTTATATTTTTAGGGTTTAGGGTTTTGGATTTAGGTTTTAGGTTTAAGCTTTGTTTTAATTTAGGGTTTAGTATTTTGGTTATTTTTTTAATAGTGAACAAATTCAAGTTCAACATTTCTTGTTTTTCGATTTGATCAACCAAGTAACACCAAGTTTCTAAGACATAAGCAACAACATGATAAAAAATGAGCATGCACAAAGCAAATCAGAAGCCTTAGATAACTAGAATCGCATATACTGTAAAGAGACAGTTCCATAAGCAGTAGATCGGATTGACCATTCTTCTTTTTCTTCGCCTCATCGAACCACCTGCCTCTCGATTAGGATCCACCATCATAATCCACTCCGCTTCCTTCCTCATCACCATATCTAGACCAGCCCCGCTTGACATTGATGTTCCTGCTATCAAGGTTCTACCCATTCTTAGGGTTTATGTTTAGGTTTAGGTTTATTAAATTTTAGGATTTAGGTTTTTTAGTTTTTAGGGTTTAGTTTTATTTTTTAGTTTATTTAATTACTTTAGTTTTAGGCTTAGGATTTTGGGTTTAGGGTTTAGGGTTTATAGTTAAGGTTTAGGGTTTAAGATTTAGGGTTTTTATTTTATTATATTTTAAACTTAAATGATTCCATAACAAACAAGAAATCACGAAATCAAACAAGACATTATCATCTAACAACAAATAAAATAGGATAAAATAAAATGTAATTAAAAAATTCACAAACAATATTTCACAAAATGATTTAACTCTTAGAGATAATAAAATTTAATTTTATAGAAGGCAAACAAAGCTTAGTCAAACAAGCTAAAACCCATATCATCATCAGATTCCTCAGTAGGCTCTTCCTTCTTCACAGTAGTGAGCCAGTAGTAGTAAGAGTAGTAGAAGCACCAGGCATAGCATCTACATTAAATTTACTAGGACCCTTCAAATACTCCTTAACCTTCTCAACCTACAAGTATGTGTAATCATTGGTAATCATGATGGCGAGGAAATTCTTGTAAGGGTTGATGAACATGTGGGGCGCTATAATAAGGGTGGGATAAGAGAGGGAGAGAAGTGATCATTGAACGACATGTCAAAACTTTCGATGAGATCATCTTCAGTGAGGTCAATCACCTCAGGACTGAACACCAAACCATCATCATACACAGACTAGATGACAAGGTTATAAGAGAATGGCCTAATCCCAAGATTAGCAAAGAGAGCATCCTATGAGGATCCCACCTTATCTCCTTTTCTAAAAAGCTCAACCTGGGGGATAATTTCAATAGTTGTTTGATCTTTGGGATGTTGAGATCCTAGAAGAAAGAAGTCTATGAAGGATCCAGACCAGTGTTTCCTGGAGGAACCACAACATCAATAGGTACAATAAGATCAACACAAGCAAGAGCACCAACTTTATATTTCGCATCCTCTTCGATGACTTCTTTAAGATCACCTTTCATAAAAATCAACTGAACCATGGTTTAGGGTTTAGGGTTTTAGTTTTTATGCTTTTGGCATTAAGGGTTTAGGGTTTTAGGCTTTGGGTTTGGGGTTTTAGGGTTTAGGGTTTAGGGTTGTAAGTTTAGGGTTTAGGGTTAGGGTTTTTTTATTTTTTATTTTTTATTTATTTTAATTTTAGGGTTTAGTGTTTAGGGTTTAGGTTTTAGGTTTAAGGTTCAGGTTTTAGTTTAGGGTTTAGGATTTTTGGGTTTTTTTAATGAGAACAAAATCGATTCAACATTTCTTCTTTTTGATTTCATCAACCAAGTAACACACCTTTTCTAAGGCACAAGGGATGACATAGATAAAAATGAGCATGCATTGAGCAAATCAAAAACACTAGAAAACTAGAATCATCTATACTATAAAGACACAGTTCCATAAGCAACAAATCGGATCGACGTTTCTTCGCTTTCTCAGCTCCCATCGTAACCACCCCCTCTTGAGTAGTGGGATCCATCATCATATCCACGATCTCTCCTACCACCACCATGCTATAACCTTCACCTCCCACCTCCATAACCACCACCGCTCACCAATACCACATCCACCAAGACCTGATCCCCACCACCACTAGGATAACCGCCACCTCCGCCTTTGTCTCCATCACCAGATCTAGACTGAGCCTGGTTGACTGTGATGTTCCTACCATCAAGGTTCTACCCATTCTTAGGGTTTTGATTGAGGTTTAGGTTTAT
This sequence comes from Cymbidium sinense, assembly GCA_021442155.1. NCBI lineage: Eukaryota > Viridiplantae > Streptophyta > Magnoliopsida > Asparagales > Orchidaceae > Cymbidium > Cymbidium sinense. The sequence goes on along the minus strand of CM038214.1, from coordinate 322,084,689 downwards.
TAGCTTTTAGGGTTTAGGTTTATTTTTTAATTTATTTAGTTACTTTAGGTTTAGGTTTTGGGTTTAGGGTTTTTATTTTAATTTATTTTAAACTCAAATGATTCCATAAAAAATAAGAAATTACTAAATCAAATAAGGCATTATCCTCTAATAACTAATAAAATAGGAAAAATTAAAATGCAATTGAAAAATTCACAAAAATAGTATTTCACAAATTGATTTACCTCCTAGAGATAATAAAATTTGATTTTATAAAGGCCAACAAAGCTTAGTCGATCAAGCTAGAAACCATATCATCATTAGATTCCTCAGTAGGCTCTTCCTTCTTCTCTTCCACTACAACAACCACCAGAGTAGTAGTAGGAGTAGTAGAAGCATCAGGCGTAGTAACCACATCAAATTTACTAGGATCATTCAAATATTCCTTAACCTTCTCGGCCTACAGATATGTGTAATCAGTGGTAATTATGATAGTGACAACATTATTGTAAGCATTGATGAACATGTGGGGCGCTATAGTAAGGGTGGGATAAGAGAGGGCAAGTGAGAGAGAAGTGATCATTGAAAGGCCTGCCAAAAACTTTTTGATGAGATCATCTTCAGTGAGGTCAAGCACCTCAGAACTGAACATCGAACCATCACCATACACAGACTGGACGACAAGGCCATAAGAGGATGGCCTAATACCAAGCTTAGTAAGGAGAGTAGGCTCTAAGGATCCCACCTTATTGCCTTTTTTAATAAGCTCAGCCAGGGTGATAGTTTTAATAGTACCCTTATTGATCTTAGTTGGGATGTTGAGATCCTGGAAGAAAGAAGTCTGTTAAAGATCCAAACCAGTGTTTCCTGAGGAACAACACCATCAATAGGTGCAACAAGACCAACATGGGCAGGAACACCAACTTTGTATTTCAACCTCTCACTTCTTTAAGTTCACCTTCATAAAATGATCAACCAGGGTTTAGGGTTTAAGGTTTTAGTGTTTATGCTTTTGGGGTTTAGGCATTTGGTTTATGGTTTAGGGTTTAGGATTGATGGTATAGGGTTTAGGGTTTAAGGTTTTTTAGGGTTTAGGGTTTAGGGTTTAAGGTTTAGGGTTGCAGGTTTAGTATTGTAGATTTGTGGTTGTGGTTTAGGGTTAGTTTTATCATTTTATTTTAGGGTTTAGGGTTTAGGATTTAGGGTTTAGGGTTTAAGATTGTTTTTTATTTTTTTATTTTAAATTAAGTAAACTGGTAGGTTTAGGTTTATTTAGTTTTATTTTTATTTTGGTTTGGTAGTTTTTTAGTTTATTTAATTTTAGTTTAGGTTTTTTTTTAGTTTATTTTAGTGAGTTTATTTTATTTTATTTTAGGTTTAGGTTTTATTTTATTTTAAGTTTAGGTTTAGGTTTTATTTTATTAGTTTTAGTTATTTATGTTTATTAGGTTAGGTTTAGTTTATTTTATTTTATTTATTTTAGGATAGGTTTAGTTTATTTTGGTTTAGTAGGTTTATTTATTTTAGTTTAGTTTATTTTAGTTTAGGTTTAGGTTTATTTTATTTTGTTTATTTTATTTTATTTAGTTTTTTTTATTTGTGTAGGTTTTATTATTTTATTTATTTGTTTAGGTTTATTTTATTTAGTTTTATATTTATTTTATTTTTTATGTTATTTATTTTATTTAGTTTAGTTTAGGTTTATTTATTTTATTTTAATTTTTTAAATTTTTTTTGGGTTTAGTTTAGAGTTTTATTTTATTTTATTATATTTTCATTTTATTTAGGTTTTCATTTTATTAATTTTATTTTAGTTATTTAGTTTAGGTTTAGGTTTAGGGTTTAGGAGGTTTAGTTAGGGAGGGTTTGTGGTTTAGGGTTTAGGGAGTGCATGGCCAAGGTTTGGTTAAGGCTCACAGCCCAATGTTTAGATGGTAGTCTAGAGGGTGGTTTATGGATTTGTGGTTGTGGTAGGGTGTGGAGGTCAGGTTTAGATTTAGAGATGGTAGGAGTTTATTAGGGTGTGGATTTATGGTGATCCGTGGTTTTTTTCACATTTTATTTTAAAAGTAAACCATTTAGTTTATTTATATTTATTTTATTTTATTTAGGTTTTATTTTATTTAGTTTATTTATTTTTAGGTTTATTTATTTTAGTTAGGGTTTTTAGTTAATTTACATTTAGTTTAGTTTAGTTTATTTTTATTGATTTTATTTTATTTTTAGGTTTAGGTTTTATTTTTATATAGGTTTAGTTTAGTTTTATTTTATTTTCTATGTTTAGGTTTAGGTTTTTTAGGTTTTATTTTTTAGTTTAGTTTAGGTTTATTTTATTTTTTTTATTATTTAGTTTTGGTTTTAAGTTTAGGTTTATTTATTTATTTCAATTTAGTTTATTTTAGTTTATTTATTTTATTTATTTTATTTTAGGTTTAGTTTTTTTTTAGTTAGGGTTTAGGTTTTATTTTATTTATTTTATTTTATTTTTTTTAGGTTTAGTTTTTATTTAATATTTATTTTATTTTATTTTATTTTATTTTATGTTTTATTTTATTATTTAGTTTTATCTTAAGTTTATTTTATTTTTTATTTTAGTTTAGGATTTTATTTATTTTATTTTGATTCATTTTTTATTTTTATTTTTAGGTTTAGGTTTAGGTTTTAGTTTAGGTTTATTTTATTTTAATTATTTTATTTTATTTAAGGTTTATTTATATTATTTTCAATTTTATTTAATTTAGGTTTAGGTTTTAAGGTTTTTAAGGTTTAGGGTTTAGCATTAGGTAGTGGTTTAGGGTTTTGTGGTTTAGGTTGGTTGGCTTGGGTTTTGGGTTTAGCTTTTTTGCTTAGGCTTTAGGTTTTTTTAGCTTAGGTTTAGGGTTTTCAATTTAGGGTTTTAGAGTTTTGGGTTTAGGGTTTAGGGTTAGGGTTATTTTTTATTTTTTATTTTTTTATTTTTTAGTTTTTTGTGTTTAGGGATTAGGGTTTAAGTTTTAGGTTTAGGGTTTAGGTTTTAGTTTAGGGTTTAGGGTTTTTTTAATAGAGAAAAATTCAGATTCAACATTTCTTCATTTTGATTTCATCAACCAACACACCAAGTTATCTAAGACACAAGTGATGACATAGATCAAAAATGAGCATGCATAGAGCAAATAAAAAATCCTAGATAACTAGAACCATCTCTATTGTAAAGACACATATAAGTGATCGGATCACCACTCTTTCTCCGCCCATCGTAACCATGCGACTTTTGAGCAATCCATCATCATATCCCCGATGTCTCCCTCTGCCACCACCATGGCTATAACCTCCATCGCTCCTCTTGCCTCCATAACCACCACTACTCCAATCATCACCTCCATATCCATCAGTTCCCCAAGATCCCTCACCACCACTATGACAGTCGCGGCCTCCGCCTTCGCCTCCACCTCCAGATCTAGAATGAGCTTGGTTGATGATGATGTTCCTACCATCAAGGTATTGCCCATTCTTAGGGATTAGGTTTAGGTTTATTTGATTTTAGGGTTTAGGTTTATTTTAAAATTTATTTAGTTACTTTAGGTTTAGGTTTGGGGTTTGGGGCTTTAGGGGTTTGGTGGTTTTAGGGCTTAGGGTTTTGGTTTTTTGGGTTTTGGGGTGGTTTAGTGGTTTAGGTTTGTGGTTTAGGGTAGGTTTAGTGGTGGGTGTGGTGTGGGTTTAGGGAGTGGATTAGGGTTTAGGTTTGGTTAGGATTTAAGGTTTAGGGTTTTATTATTATTATTTAAATTAAACCCAGGGTTTACATTTATTTAATTAGTTTATTTTTATTTATTTTAGTTTATTTTTATGTTTATTTTATTTTGTTTAGTTTATTTATTGGATTATTAATTTTAATTTAGGGTTTTATTTTATTTATTTTTAGGTTTAGTTTAAGTTTAGTTTTTTTGAGTTTATTTTATTTTATTTAGGTTTAGGTTTTATTTTATAGTTTAGGTTTTTTTTTATTTTATTTTAGGTTTAGGTTAGGTTTTAGGTTTTATTTTAGGTTTTATTTTATTGGGTTTAGGTTTATTTAGTTTATTTTATTTATTTAGTTTAGGTTTAGTTTAGTTTATTTATTTTAGGTTTAGGTTTTATTTATTTTAATTTAGTTTAATTTAGGTTTAGGTTTATTTTATTTTGTTTTTTTTATTTTAGGTTTTTTTTAGTTTTTTATTTAGCTTTAATTTTATTTATTTTAGGTTTATTTTTTAGGTTTAGGTTTTATTTAGTTTTATTTATTTTATTTTATTTATTTTATTTTATTTTATGTTTATTTTAGTTTATTTAGGTTTTAATCCAGGTTTATTTTATTTTAGTTTAGTTTAGGTTTTATTTTTGGTTTTAGTTTTATTTTATTTTATTTTATTAAGTTTATTTATTTTATTTTTAGGTTTATTTAGTTTAGATTTAGGTTTAGTTTAGGGTTTAGGGTAGGGTGGCTGGTTTAGTTTTAGGGTTTAGGGTTTAGGGTTTTGGGTTTATGATTTAGTGATTGGGGCTTAGGTTTGGGTTTTTGGGTTTAGGTTTTGGTTTTTGGGTTTAGGGTTTTAGTGTTTAGGTTTAGGGTTTGTGGGTTGCAGGTTTGTTTAGGGTTAGTTAGGTTTAGGGTTTGGGTTTTTTTTTTAATTTTTTTTTTTATTTTAGGGTTTAGGTTTAGGGTTTAGGATTTGTTCAGTTTTAGTTTAGTTTTTTTTTTTTTAATAGAACAATTCAGATTTAACATTTCTTTTCAATTTCATCAACCAAGTAAAACACCAAGTTTTCTAAGACACACATGACATAGATAAAAATGAGCATGCATAGAGCAAATCAAAACCCTAGATAACTAGAACCATCTCTACAGAAAGACACCCATAAGGTGATTGGATCGCTTTCTTAGTTTCTCAGCCATCAATCCACCTCCTCTCGAGTAGTAGGATCCACCATCATCAGATCTCTCCCCACCACCATGGTTGTAACCTCCGCCGCTTCCTCTTACCTCCATAACCACCATCGCCAACCACCACCTCCATATCCCCACACTACTACCAGCAATCGCCTCTGCCTCCACCTTCAACTCCACCGCCAGATCTAGACTGAGCTTGGTTGACGGTGATGTTCCTGCCATCAAGGTTCTGCCCATTCTTAGGGTTTATGTTTAGGTTTATTTGGTTTAGGGTTTAGTTTATTTTTAATTTATTTAGTTATTTTAGGTTTAGGTTTAGGGTTTGGGGTGTAGGGTTTAGTGTTTTTTAACTTAGATGACTCCATAACAAACAAGAAATTACCAAATCAAACAAGACATTATCCTTTAGTAACTAATAAAATAGGATAAAATAAAATGCAACTTAAAATGTACAAAATAGTATTTCACAAAATGATTTAACTCTGAGATAATAAAATTTGATTTTATGTAAGGCCAACAAAGCTTTATCGAATAAGTAGAAATCCATATCATCATCGATTCCTCAAGATCTTCCTTCTTCTCTTCCACTACGAGACCAAGAAAGAGTAGAGGAGTAAGCATTAGGCTCAACAACCACATCAAATTTACTAGATGTTTCAAATACTCCTTAACCTTCTACCTTGTATGTGTAATTGGGAAATCGCATGGTCATTCTTATAAGCTTGATGAACATGTGGGGCACAAGGGTGGGATAAGAGAGGGCTAGTGAGAGAGAAGTGATCATTGAAAGACCTGTCAAAAACTTCTCAATGAGATCATCTTCAGTGAGGTCAAGCACCTCAGGATAGAACACCGAACCATCATCATACACAGACTGGATGACAAGGCCATAAGAGAATGGCCTAATCCCCAACTTAGCAAGGAGAGCAGCTTCTAAGGATCCCAAATTATTGCCTTTTTTAAATAGCTCAACCGGGTGATAATTTTAACAGTACCCTTTTTTATCTTAGTTGGGATGTTGAGAACCTAGAAGAAAAAAGTCTATGAAGGATCTAGAGGAACCACAACATCAATAGATGCAACAATACCAACACGGACAGTAGCACAAACTTTATATTTCGTAACCTCTTCGCAAACTTCTTTAAGATCACCTTTCATATAAATCAGCTCAACCAGGTTTATGGTTTATGATTTAAGCTTTTAGGGTTTATGCTTTTAGGGCTTAGGGTTTAGGGTTTAGGGTTTAGGGTTGAGGGTTTAAGGTTTAGGGTTTATGGGTTTAGGGTAGCTTAAAGTTTTGTATTGTAAGTTAATGTCAGGTTTAGGGTTTAGGGTTTAGGGAGTTTAGTTTAGGTTTTATTTTGTTAATTTAAGCAGGTTTAGGTTTATTTAGTTTATTTTTATTTATTTTAGTTTATTTTATATTTTATTTTACTTAGGTTTATTTTATTTTATTTAGTGTAGTTTATTTATTTTAGGTTTATTTATTTTAGTTTAGGATTTTATTTTACTTTATTTTAGGTTTATGTTTAGGTTTAAGTTTATTTTTAGTTGAGTTTTATTTTATTTTATTTTAGGTTTATATTTTTATTTTTAATTTTAGGTTTAGGTTTCATTTTAGTTTTAGTTTAGGTTTTAATTTTTTTTTAGGTTTAGGTTTTAGTTTTATAGTTTTTTATTTAGTTTTTATTTGTTTTATATTTTAATTTAGGTTTAGGTTTATTTTACTTTATTTTATTTTATTTAGTTTAGGTTTAGTTTAGGTTTAGTTTATTTTAGGTTTAGGTTTAGTTTTATTTATTTTAGTTTAGTTTATTTTAGTTTAGGTTTAGTTTATTTTATTTTGTTTATTTTATTTTTATTTTAGGTTTAGTTTTAATTTTAATTTAGGTTTATTTTATTTATTTTTAGGTTTATTTTTTAGGTTTAGATTTTATTTAGTTTTATTTTAATTTAGGTTTATTTTATTTTATTTTACTTTAGTTTTATTTTAAGGTTTTATTCTTAAGTTTATTTTATTTTTAGTTTAGTTTAGGTTTTACTTATTTTATTTTAGTTTATTTTATTTTTATTTTTATTTTAAGTTTTGGTTTAGGATTTAATTTTATTTTTTTAAGTTTTATTTATTTTATATTTAGCTTTTATTTAGTCTAGGTTTAGTTTGGGTGTCATTTATCTTTGTGGTTTAGGGCCTGTGGCTCAGGGTTTATGGTTTTAGATTTTAGGGTTTTAGGGTTTAGGATTTGGAGTTAGGGTTAGGGCTAGGGTTTAGGGTTTGTGCTAGCTTTGGGTTTAGTCAGGGTTGTGGCCTAGGGTTTAGGGTTGTGGTTTATTTTTATTTATTTTTATTTTGGGTTTTATCATTTTATTTTGTAAGGTTTAGGTTTTTAAAATTAAGCAAACCAAAGATTTAAGTTTATTTAGTTTATTTTATTTCTTTAGTTTATTTTATATTTTATTTTATTTAGTTTATTTTATTTTTATTTAGTTTAATTTATTTATTTTGGTTCTTTATTATTTTATTATTATTTTATTTTATTTTAGGTTTAGTTTAAGTCTTTAGATGAGTTTTATTTTATTTTATTTTTTAGGTTTTTATTTTAAGTTTAGGTTTAGGTTTTGTTTTATATTTTAGGTGTTTTGGTGTTTATTTTAGGTTTATTTTAGGTTTATTTTTTTAGTTTTGGTTTATTTTAATTTATTTTATTTTATTTAGTCTGGTTTAGGTTTAGGTTTAGTTATTTATATTAGGTTTTATTTTATTTAGTTTAGTTTAGTTTATTTTATTTTAGTTTAATTTATTTTGTTTTTAATATTTTATTTAGTTTAGTTTTTTTTGTTTAGGGTTTAGGTTTTATTTTTATTTACTTTTAGGCTTATTTTAAGTTTATTTCTTTATTTAGTTTTATTTTATTTTATTTTATTTAGGTTTATTTTATTTTATTTTATGTTTAGTTTAGTTTATTTTGGTTTTATGCTTAGTTTATTTTATTAAGTTTTATTTTTTATTTAGTTTATTTTATTTTATTTATTTTATTTTAGGTTTTTTAGTTTAGGTTTACTTTATTTATTTTATTTAGGAGGTTTCTAATTTATTTTATTTTAGGTTTTATTTAGTTTAGGGTTTAGGGTTTAGGTTTAGGGTTGTGGAGGGTGGAGTTTTAGGATTTAGGTTTAGGGTGTGTAGGATTTGGGGTTTAGGTTTAGGGTTTAATGTTTAGGTTAGGGTTTTTTTATTATTTTATTTTTTTAAGGTTTTAAGGTGGGGAGTTTTAGGTTTAGGGTATAGTTTATGGTTTAGGGTTTTTAGGTTTTTTTAATAGATAACAAATTCAAATTCAACATTTCTTCTTTTTGATTTCATCAAGCAAGTAACACACCAGGTTCTCTAAGACACAAGTGACGACATAGATGAAAAATGAGCATGAATAGAGAAAATCAAAAATCATATATAACTTGAGCCATCTCTACTATAAGACATAGTTCCATAAGCGCAGATCAGATAGGTCATTCTTCAATTTCTCCAATTTCCATCAGAACCACCCCTCCTCTCGAGTAGCGGGATCCACTATCGTATCCTCGATCTCTCTGCCCACCACCACGCTATAACTTCACCTCCCACATCCATAACCACCACCTCACCACCACCTCCATATCCACCATTCCCTAGATCCCCACCACCATAAGAATAAGCGCCACCGCTTCACCTCCACCATCAGATCTAGACTGAGCTTGGTTGATAGTGATGTTCTTGCAGTCAAGGTTCTGCATATTCTTAAGGGTTAGGTCTAGGTTTAGGTTTATTAGGTTTTAGGGTTTACATTTATTTTTAAATTTATTTAGTTACTTTAAGTTTAGGTTTTGGGTTTAGGGTTTAGGGTTTAGGGTTTTTTTTAAAAAAACTTAAATGATTTCATAATAAACAAGAAATTACCAAATCAAACAAGACATTATCCTCTAACAATTAATAAAATAGGATAAAATAAAATGCAATTAAAAAATTCACAAAAATATTATTTCACAAAATGAATTAACTCCCAGAGATAATAAAATTTGATTTTATAGAAGGCCAACAAAGCTTAGTCTAACAAGCTGAAACCCATATCATCATCAGATTCCTTAGGCTCTTCTTCTTCTTCCATTGTAGCATCGAGCAACAAGTAAATAGAGCATAAGCAGCATGCACAACAAATTTACTAAGATCCTTCAAATACTCCTTAAACTTCTAAGCCTGTGTGTATGTGTAATCAGTGGTAGTCATGATGGTGAGGACATTCTTGTAAGTGTTGATGAACATGTGGGGCACTGCAATAAGGGAGGGACAAGAGAGGGCCAGTGAGAGAGAAGTGAACATTGAAAGGACTGCCAAAAACTTCTCGATGAGATCATCTTCAGTGAGGTCAAGCACCTCAGGACTGAACACCAAACCATCATCAAACACAGACTGAATGACAAGGCCAAAATAGACTGGCATAATGCCTAGCTTAATGAGGAGAGTAGCCACTAAGGATATCAATTTATCAACTTTTAATCAAAGACAACCGGGTGATAATTTCAATAGTATCCTTGTTGATCTTAGTTGAGATGTTGAGAACCTGGAAGAAAGAGGTCTGTGAAGGATCCAGACCAATGTTGCCTGGAGGAACCACAACATCAATAGGTGCAACAAGATCAACACGGGCAGCAACACAAACTTCGTATTTCACAACCTCTTCACTAACTTCTTTAAGATCACCTTTTATAAAAATCAGCGTAGCCGGGGTTTAAGGTTTAGGGTTTAGTGTTTTATGATTTATGCTTTTAGGGTTTAGGGTTTAGGGTTTAGGGTTTATGGTTGTAGGTTTAGTGTTGTAGGTTTAGGGTTTATGGTTTTTTAGGATTTAGGATTTAGGGATTAGGGCTTTTTTTGAAAATTAAGTAAACTGGTAAGTTTAGGTTTATTTAGTTTATTTATTATTTATTTTAGTTTATTTTATTTTTTATTTTTATTTAGGTTTATTTTTTATTTTTATTTAGTTTAGTTTATTTATTTTAGGTTTCTTTTTTTAGTTTAGGTTGTTTATTTTAGTTTATTTTTTAGTTTTAGGTTTAGGTTTATGATTAGTTTTTAGTTGAGTTTTATTTTTATTTTATTTTTTAGGTGTGTTTTATTTTTTAGGTTTTTATTTTAGGTTTATTTTTTAGTTTAGGTTTTATTTTATTTTTAGTTTACTTTATTTTATTTAGTTTAGGTTTAGTTTATTTTAGGCTTAGGTTTAGGTTTTATTTATTTTAGTTTAGGTTTAGTTTTATTTTATTTTGTTTACTTTATTTTTATTTTAGGTTTAGTTTTTTTTTAAGTTTAGGGTTTAGGTTTTATTTTTTTTATTTATAGGTTTATTTTTTAGGTTTATGTTTTTATTTAGTTTTTATTTTGTTTTATTTTAGGTTTATTTTATTTCTATTTTAGATTTAGTTTTAATTTTATTTAGGTTTTTTTATTCTTAGGTTTAATTTACTTTTTAGTTTAGTTTAGGTTTTTATTTATTTTATTTTACTTTATTTTTATTTTTTAATTTATTTTATTTTTAGATTTATGTTTGGGTTTTAGTTTAGGCTTTTATTTTATTTTATTTAGGTTTAATTTTTTTAAATTTATTTTATTTTTCAGTTTTAATTAGTTTAGGTTTTGGTTTTTTGGCTTTTAGGGATTAAGGTTTAGGGCTTTGGGTTAGTTTTAGGATTTAGGGTGCAGGCTTAGGATTTTATTTATTTATTTATTTTTATTTAGGATTTAGGGTTTTTTATGGTTTAGGGTTTTAGGTTTTAGCGTTTTTTTCTGACTTAGGATTTAGGGTTTTGGGTTTAGGGTTTTGGGTGTAGGTTCTTTTTAAATTAAGTAAATCGGTAGGTTTAGGTTTATTTATTTTATTTATTATTTATTTTATTAATTTTACTTAGATTTCTTTGTTATTTTGATTTATTTTTTGTTTATTTATTCTCGTTTTAGAGGTCATATTTTATTTTATTTTTAGGTTTAAGTTTAGGTTTATGCATATTTTAAGTTTAGTTTATTTTAAGTTATTTTTTTAGGTTTAAGTTTTAGGTTTTATTTTTAAGTTTAGGTTTAGGTTTTTATTTTATTTTTTTAGGTTTAGGTTTTAGGTTTTTATTTTAGTTTTATTTTTAGATTTTATTTTTTAGTTCAGGTTTATGTTTACTTTTAGTTTATTTTATTATATTTAGTTTAGGGTTCAGGTTTAATTTATTTTAGGTTTTTGTTTAGATTTTATTTATTTTGGTTTAGGTTAATGTTTATTTTATTTAGTTTATTTTAGGTTTAAGATTATTTTTAGTTTAGGGTTTAGATTTTATTTTTTATTTATTTTTAGGTTTTATATTTAGGTTTATTTCTAAAATTTAAGTTTTTATTTTATTTTTATTTTACATTTAGTTTTTATTTTATTTAGGTTTTTTATTTTTAGGCTTATTTTGTAGTTAAGTTTAGGATTTTTTATTATTTTTATTTTAGTTTATTTATTTTTTATTTTATTTTATTTTTAAGATAAGGTTTGAGTTTAGGTTTAGGTTTTAGTTTAAGGTTTTATTCATTTATTTTTTTATTTTTATTTATTATATATTTAGTTTATTTAGTTTAGGTTTAGGTTTTAGTTTTAGGGTTTAAGGAGAGGTTTAGGAGTTTATGGGGTTTATTTATGTAGGTTTTTAGGGTTTAGGTTTAGGGTTTAGGGTTTAGGGTTTAGTTTATGGAGGTTTAGGGTCCACGTTTATGGAGTTTATAGGGTTTAGTTTAGGTTATTTTGGGTTTATGGTTTGGGGTTAGTTTTAGGCTTAGGAGTTTATTTTTTATTATTAATATTTTGGTTTGGGTTTTAGGGTTTTAGGGTAGTTTAGGTAGGGTTTTAGGGTTTAGTTTTAGGGTTTGTGTTTTGTTTTTAGATGTTTAGTTTATTTATTTAATATTTATTTAGTTTATTTATTTTTTTATTTTTTTATTTTTTTATTTTTATTTAGTTTAGTTTATTTATTTTAGTTTAGTTTTTATTTTAGTTTATTTTTAGGTTTAGGTTTATGTATATGTTTATTTTTTTATTTTATTTTAGGTTTATTTTATTTTTATTTTTTAGTTTAGGTTTAGGTTTTTTTTTTTTAGGTTTATTTTTAGATTTTGTTTTTAGTTTAGGTTTAGGTTTATTTAGTTTATTTTTTTTATTTAGTTTAGGTTGTGTAGTTTATTTTAGTTTATGTTTACATTTTATTTATTTTATAGTTTATTTTATAGGTTAGTTTAGGTTTATTTTGGTTTATTTAGTTTAGGTTTTTTTTTTTTAAGTTTATTTTTTATTTATTTTTAGGTTTCATGATTTTATTTTTTTTAGGTTTATATTTTCATTTAGTTTTTTATACCTAGGTTTATTTTCTTATTTTTTTTAGTTCTTTTATTTTTTTTTGGGTTTTAATTTTAGATTATATTTTATTTTTTTTTAGTTATTTTACTTTTATTTATCTTATTTTAATTTTATATTTTATTTTATTATTATAGGTTTATTTTTTAGGTTTTTAGGTTTTTATTTTATTTTATTTTTATTTAATAGGTTTAGAGTTTTATTTATCTTTATAGTTTATAGTTTAGCTCAGTTTGTTAGGTTTGTATTTTAGGGCTCAGGGTAAAGCCTAGTTTAGGGTTTAGGTTTAGGCTCAGGGCTCAGGGCCTATGGCTCAGTGGCTCAGGATTTAGGGCCTGTGGCTCAGTGCTCAGTGTTAGGGTGGCCTAGTTTTAGGTCAGGGCTATTTAGGGTCAGGGTTGTAGGTTTAGGTCCAGTTTGGTTTGTGGTATTGTTTTAGGGTATTTAGGGTTTATTTTTTAATGAGTAAACTAGTTTAGGATTTAGTTTTTTTTGTTTTATTTATCATTTATTTTATTTATTTTATTTTTTATTTTATAATTATTTATTACATTTATTTGGTTTATTTATTTTGTTTGGGTTTTATTTTAGTTTATTTTATAAGTTTAGTTTAGGTTTATGTTTAGTTTTTAGTTTTATTTATTCATTTTAGGTTTTATATTTTATATTTTGGTTTAGGTTTAGGTTTTATTTTTTTTTTTATGTAAGTTTTATTTTTATTTTTTTTATTTAGGTTTTATTTTTAGTTTTTTAGGTTTAGTTTTATTTTATTTAGTTTTATAGTTTTGGTTTATTTTTTGTTTTTATTTTATTTTAGTTTTATTAATCTTAGGTATTTTAGGTTTTATTTTTTTATATTTAGGTTTTTTTTTAGGTACATTTTATCTTATTTATTTTTTTATTATAGGATTTGGGTTATTAGGCAAAGAGAGTTTAGGGTATTAAGTCAGGGTCAGGGTTTTGGGCCTAGTGGGTTGATCAGTAGTCAGTGGTAGAGTGGCTCAGGGTCCTTTTTGTGAGTCAGTAGTGGCCTGGGTCAGTTCAGGTCATCTAGGTGGGTTAGCATCTATTTAGCATCAGAGTTTTATTTTAGTAGTTTGTGGCTCAGTGGTTAGAGTATTTAGGTTTTTTGGGTCATATTTTAGTTTGCTGATCAGGGTATTTCCATATTATTATTTATTTTATTTATTTAGGGTTTAGGATTAGGATTTTAAGATTTGGGTATAATGATTTTTTTAAATGAACAGTTTAGGTTTATTTAATTTATTTTAATATTATTTATTTTAGTTTTATTTTATTTTAAGTTCATTATTTTTATATTTAGTTTTATTTTTAGGTTTATATATTTTATTTTAGGTTTTTTTTATCTTTAGTATTTATTAGGTTTAGTAGTTTATGTTTATTTTTAGGTTTATTTTTATATTTTAGGGTTTATTTTTTATTTTAGGTTTAGGTTTTTATTTTATTTTTTAGGTTTTAGTTTATTTTTATTTTTATGTTTATTTTTTTGTAGGTTTATGTTTATTTTATTTATTTTATTTTATTTATTTAGTGGTTATATTTTAGGTATTTATTTTAGTATTTATTTATTTATTTAGGCAAAGTATTATTTTATTTATTTAGGTTTTTTTATTTATTTTAGCTTAGGTTTTATTTTGTTTTTATTTTACTTTATTTAAGTTTTTTTATTTTTATTTTACATTTAGTTTTTATTTTATTTATTTTATTTTATTTTAATTTTTGTTTTTTTATTTTATTTTATTTTTAAATCTTGGTTTAGGTTTTGGTTTTTATTTTATTTTTCATAATTTATGTTTAGGTTTATTAATGTTTTTTTATATTTAGTTTAGTTTAGATTTTGGTTTTAGGTTTTAGGGTTTATGGTTTAGTTTATTTTTAGGGTTTTTTTAGTTTTATTTATAGTTTATATTTGGTTTATGGTTTAGGTTTAGTTTATTTTGTTTTGTGGGTTTAGGGGTACGTTTATGGTTTCATTTTAGGTTTTATTTTTTCGGTTTATTATTTAGGTTTAGGTTTTTATTTCGTTTTTATTTTATTTTATTTTTAGGTTTAATTTATTTTTATTTTAGGTTTAGGTTTTTTTGTCCTTAAGACTTAGGTTTTATTTTGTATTTATTTTTATGTTTTATTTTAAGTTTATTTTTTAGGTTTAGTTTTATTAGTTTTATTTTATTTATTTTAAGTTTATTTATTATTTTTTGGTTTAGTTTTTATTTAGGTTTTATATATATTTTATTTTAGTTTAGTTTATTTATTTTATTTAGTTTAGTTTTTTTCATTTTTAGTTTATTAGTTTATGTTTTTATTTTGTATTTTTATTTTATTTTTATTTTATTTATTTTGTTTATCTATTATTTAGTTTTATAGGCCTAGGGTTTAGTTAGTGTAGTTTAATAGGGTTTGGTGGGGTAGGATCAGTGAGGTCAGAGTGTATAGCCATGTGGAGGGTTATCATTTTTGGTAGGTGTGGTTGATAGGGTTTAGGGTTTAGGTCTAGCAGGCTCAGTGTTGGTGGTTTTCCTTTTATTTTTATTTTAATTATCTTTATTTATTTTCATTTTAAAATTACAAACAAGATGGTTTATTTATTTATTATTTTTTTTATTTTGATTTTACATTTTTTTTTATTTGGTTTAGTTTATTTATTTTAGTTTAGTTACTTTAGTTTATGTTTATTTTATTTATTTTATAGTTTAGTTTATTTTTAGTTTATATTATTTTATTTTCAGTTTAGGTTTATTTTTGTTTTTTAGGTTTAGTTTTATTTTAGTTTTAGGTTTAGTTTAAAGTTTTTTGTTTATTTTATATTTGTTGTTTAGGTTTATTTATTTTTAGTTTATTTTATTTTATTTAGTTTAGATTTAGGTTTAGTTTATTTTTGTGTAGTTTAGGTTTTATTTATTTTAGTTTAGTTTATATTTATTTTATTTTATTTTTTTATGGTTTTATTTTAGTTTAGGTTTATTTTATTTTTATTTATTTATTTATTTTATTTTAGTTTAGCTTATTAAGTTTTAATTATTTTATTTTATTTTATTTATTTTTTATTTTTTTTTTATTTAGTTAGGTTTTATTTTATTTTATTTTAATTTAGATTTTATTTTATTTTATTTTAGTTTAGATTTTTTTTAATATTTTATTTTAGGTTTAATTAGTTTGGGTTAAAGTTTTTGGTTTAGGTAAGATTTGTTAGTTTTAGTGGATCAGTTTTAGTGGCTCAGGTGTTTAGGATTTAGGATTTAAGGTTTTTAGATCAGGTTTATGGTTTACTTTAGAATCTGCTTAGGTTTTAGGTTTAGGGTAGGTTTTGGTTTTTTTTTAAAAACAAAGAACAAATCGTGATTCAACATTTCTTCTTTATTTATTTAGTTTATTTAGTTTATTTTTATACTTTGGTTTATTTTATTTTATTTTATTTTATGTTTATTTTTATTTTTTATTTAGTTTGTTTATCTTTAGGTTTATTTATTTTTGTTAGCTTTTATTAGGCTATTTTTTTAGTTTAGGTTTATGCTTTTATTTTTTAGTGATTTATTTTATTTTATTTTAGGTTTAGGTTTTATTTTTTTTTAGGTTGCTTTAGGTTTTATTTTATTTAGTTTAGCTTTTTGGGGTTTTATTTAGGTTTATTTTAGGTTTTATCTTTTAGTTTAGGTTTACTTTAGATTATATTTATTTTAGGGTTTAGGTTTTATTTTATTATAGTTTAGTTTATCAGTTTAGTTTAGGTTTATTTATTTTGTTTATTTTATTTTTTTATTTTAGGTAGGTTTTTTTTTCATAATTTAGGGTTTAGGTTTTATTTTATTTATTTTAGGTTTATTTTATTTTAGGTTTTATTTAGTTTTTTATTTTATTTTGTTTTAGGTTTTTATGTTTATTTTATTTTAGTTAGTTTTATTTATTTTAGATTTTATATTTGGTTTATTTTATTTTTTTTTAATTTAGTTCAGTTTTATTTATCTTATTTTATTTGTTTTTTATTTATTTTATCTTAGGTAGGTATTTAGTTTAGGTTTTATTTTATTTATCTTATAGGTCATGTTATATTTATTTTTGGTTATTTAGTTTATCAGGTAAGTTGATTTCAGGCTCAGTTCATCTTGGTAGTGGCCCAGGATCCAGATTTAGGAATACAGGGCCTGGTTAGCCCAGTGGCCCAGGCTCAGTGGCCCAGGATCAGCCAGTGGCCTGTGGAGCCTTTAGGCCCAGAGTATTAGGACTCTGGCCTAGGGTGTCAGGGTCAGGGCTCAGTCAGATTAGGCCTAGTCCACCTCAGGGCCTGGGGTCATTTGGGTCCAGGGCCTTGGTAGTTTTGGTTATTTGGGCCAGGGCTCAGTCTGTGGCCTAGGGTTTGGTCAGTTATATTATGGCCTTTTAGGATCAAGGTTAATTTTATGATTTAGTTTAGTTTAGTTTATTTTATTTATTTATTTATTTTATATTTTTTTAAATTAAGCAAGTTAGTTTAGTCATTTTTTTATTTATTTATTTTATCTTATTTTTTTGGTTTATCTCAGGGTTTTTTAGATTTTATGGTTATGGTTATTTTTTAGGGTTAGTTTATTTTTTTTTAGGTTTAGGGCTCAGGTATTTATTTTTATCTTTAGTTTTATTTTAGGGTTTAGGTTTATTTATTTATTTTATTTTAAATTAAACAAAATGGTGTTTATAGTTTTATTTTAATTTATTTAGTTTATTTTATTTTATTTATTTAATTTATTTATTCTTATTTATTTTATTTTAGTTTAGGTTTTTCTTTAGTTTATTTTTAGTTTAGCTTCATTTTTATTTTTAGTTTAGTTTTAATTTTATTTTATTTTGTATGTTTATTTTATTTTTTTATTTTAGTTTAGTTTTTATTTTATTATTTTAGGTTTAGGTTTTAGGTTTTTATTTTAGGTTTATTTTTAGGTTTTAGTTTTTAATTTAGGTTTAGGTTTAATTTTAGTTTATTTTTAGTTTATTTTTTTTTTGTTTAGTTTACATTTAGGTTTTTTTATTTTGTCTTGGTATTAGGGTAATGTAATCTAATTATTTAATTTTACTTTTGTTTGTTATGCGGTAATGTAATTACTTTAGAATTTTACTGGTTTCATTTTCCTTTATATTTTCCTGTAATGAAATACTCAAATCAGTGATTTCACTTAAGGCTGAGACTCTCGTCTGCATAATCTTTCCCATACCCTTTTTGCATACCCGTTGATGGAGTCAGAAATCTGCTGCCTAGGAGAGATCGCATCGACTTTGTTTTCGCTTTATTTCTCAGGCCGACCGCTTCCCAGTCGGGTATCAGATTAGGTACATCCTTTTCCTCCTTTCTTTGATTGCATTGATACTTTCATTTAACTTTCCTTATTTTGCTCATTTCTTACATAACTTGGTGTTCCATTTTTCTCCACTCATTACCCATTTTCTTGTGATCTTATTCTATATGTGTAATTTGCTTTGTTGTTTTTTAACTCTTTGATTCGATCTAGATTTGCCGATAAGCAAGATTATAGATTTGAGTTTGTTCAGGGTACTATTTATCGTGATTATGTGCAGCCTACATATCCTTGGTAAGAACACTTTAATTAGAGGTGCATCAAGATACACAGAGGAAAGTGGCAATTAGCCTACCTTAATCTTTTGGTGGTATGCTCACTTATTTTTCAATAATTTATTTTATATCTTTTAATGCCATGAGGTTACAAATTTTTTCCTACTATTTCATTTTTTTTCTTGTAAGATTTATCTGAGATTAGGGAATTTTGCTAATAATTATTAATATTTGAAGGATAATTTGAGGATATTATCGGTCCCTAAGAAGGATGTGCTTTTAATTTCATGTATAACTAATGGTTTTATAATGGTTAGATCTATATTGTTTTATCTGTTTTCTTACTTATTAAACACTCATACTTTTATTTGATGCTTATAACCAAAGGGCCTTTTTGATTGCTTGGCATGCTTACGTTCAATTTGTTTGGCATATTGGTTGTAGTTATGTTTATTTAGTTTGAATGAGTTTTAGTTTTGCTCCATGGAATTCTTTCAGAACCACTTTTGAGTTAAGAGTAATTCCATAGAGTAGAAAATCAATTTAATGACATTTTAGTATTTTTTAGAATTTTATTTTCATGTTGAGTAGATTGATATGGAATGCTAGCTATCATTATTTTCTTTTGTGGTAGAGATTGTGATTATTTTTCATTTGGGTGGTGGAATTTTGCTTTATGTGAATTTTCTTTTGTTGTCAATAGGTTCCAACTATTTCTTTCATTTTATATGATTTTGATTACATGTGTATTTGATATTTAATTTATGATTTTATGTTGATCTCATTAAAGGCCATTTGCTTTTGATTTATTTAGCATTGTTCTTGATGGCCATTTGCTTGATCGTAGGATAGGTGCAAGGTCTTGAAGTGACAACTTTACTTCTTTTCTTTTGGATATTAATTTAAATTTGAATTGAATTTATTAGGTGTCAAACATATGTGTTAATCCATGTAGGTTTATGATATTATGAGACATATTTTAGCCTAGTTTTAATTTATGAGTATAAATTGGATGTGTTTTCTTAATTTGGTTACTATAATGTTAGATTATTTTTCATTTTAATATTGATTGAATTATAATTCTAGTGCCTCATATAAAGTAAGTTGAATTAATTGATGATTTGTGATGCATAAACTCTTACATTCCTTTATAGAATATGCATTGCATTATTTGCATTACACCTTAATTATGAGTCATTTAAATCAAGAACTCTAGCTAAAATGCTCATTGATGTTATAATTGTACAATTATCATTAAGATAACACAAACCGAGAGATTACACTTTATCTTATTAAGATGGTATATCTTTCTTCTCTTAAAATTTATGAAATTATTCAAGGAATGTCATGAAAGCTTTTAAGCTTTTTTATGACAAGGAAAATCATAATAGGACTCTCCTAAAAATGTAGCATAAATTTGAATCTTTCATATGAATCCTCTTTAAAGCAAGTTTAACACAACCTAACCTCAACAAAGCCTAGATGATGCTTGAATTGCACTTGTGAAACTTTTTAGCATTTTCAGCACATTAAGGTGAATATATTAATTGGACCTTTTGTTTACAAATTAGTTATGTCAATTTGAGTTTATATGTTCAAGTTTAGTCATTATTTACCCAAAGTTGTTTTAGTCAAACTTAATTCTTTATTATATGAGTTAATGTGATAAGAGCTCAATGAGACTTAAACTTGATTGACTTTGAATCTTTGTGACTCATTTATTTTATAGTTCATATAATTATTATTTTGCACAACACCATTAAATTTGGCCTTTTGAGATGAAGGAGTATTGTTGATTAGTCAAAGAGTGGTTGATTTTAGATTTTAAATGTATTACTTTAGTTTTTAGGTCAACTCAAATCCTATCCAAATATTAAATGGTTGATATTTTTTTTTAGCCCAATTTTTTTATAATATCTTTTTCATTATGGCTTTGATATGCTAGAACTCTTTTTTTTTTATTATTTTTAGTATTTTATCTTATTTGTAGAATGGACACATCTCAAGAGGTGAAGTATGGTCTTGATTTTGACACTCAACCGATGTTGAGATCAATGGAAATCATCTTATTCTACCATTCATGCATGCATAGCTGGCTCAATCACTATTATATATATATATATATTATTGAACACACTAAAGAGAAATCAACAAAGAATTAATCCTGAGCAAAATATTCAGTGTGTGACATACCTTTCCAAATTATATCTTATTGATTATTATGAATATGGTTTGAATGGCACCTTTTTAAATTATGCAATCTATTTCGTAGAAGAGATTTATTTTAGACATGTAAAATGGAAGAACAAGTCTATTTTATTATCTGCTTGTCTTATTATTCAACTTTCAACGATCGAGAAACTTTAGTAGGTTTTTGCATTATATCTTAGAGAGTTACCATGAGATGATAAAGCCTACCATTTAAACTACAAAAAATACAATCGATAGATTCATGCCTTTCTTCAAGGTATGTCGGTTATCTTATATAAGTATTTTAATGCTCTTACTAATATCACTTATTAATTTTAGATTGTATCTGTTTATGGAACCCATATTTAGCTAGGGTTCCTAAGGAGCATGAATCGCTTTAGGGAGTTATCCCACCCTGTGCTTAGGGCTGATTTGAAATTTATATATGTCTTAGTGGGTGGGAAGGTTCAGACATGATGCTACAGCTCAATGCCTTAGAACGCTCATGGTTATATTTAGGTATTATTTTATCATAAATATTTAACTTTTTAATTATACTTGATTTACATTTATGTTATTATCTAGTCTGGCTACTCCACTAGAAGGGTTTTATCTCCATTTTCCACAATATATTATCTAGTTTACTAATAGTAGACCAACTAATGCTCAAGAATTATTTAACCTTACATTTTATACTAGTTTTGGTTCTTATTGATTTGCAATTATCAAGTCTATTTTCCATTACACAAGTTAATATTGTTCTTGCATCTTGTATATTACATAATGGATCATTTCATGGGGTGATGATTTCATTCTTAGGATGAGTGGGATATGAGAGTAAAGTGGGCATGACATAAGGGTTATAGAAGAATGTGAGTGGTTTAGAGACCAAATAGCTCAAGCAATGTGGAATCGCATTAGGTTGGTTATTAGCTATTTTATGACTTTTCTTTATACATATAGGTTTTGCTCATTAAATTTTCATCATGGTTTGTTCATTACTTCATTGTATTTTAGACTTTATTTATTTTATGTTACAATGTTTACATATTTATATGGGGAACCGGAAGACATTCACTATGGAAGTTATTTTGAATCATAGGCATTTAAGAACTCTTTGATTATGAAAGAGAGAATGTCCTATGTTATATGAATTTTCATTTAGCATTTTGTTGGTGTATATTGGGAAAATCGATCTTCTTATAACTCATCTATGTAAGAAGTAGCTTTGTTTTCTTTCATTACAATTTTTAGATATTTATTTTATCAGTTTGAGTATTTTTTTTCAACATACTATTCTTATTTCTAGAGCAATGTAGATGAACATATGGATGTGGAACAATTGTTAATATGGAAGATCTGCCATTAAGATCATGAAGAAGACCAAATGCAAGAAGAAATGATCAAGAGATTTACAATGTAATTGATGTAATCCTTCACAAATCAGATCTATTTTGCATCATAAAAGTAAATTTTTTTTGTGAAGTTTATCCATTTATTGCCTTAATTTTAAAGGATTCAGTCAGTCATCAAACTAAGCTATTTTTGCATGCTATCACCATATTATCGAACTCAAACCATCTAACCATATGCCGCCGACAAGGAACTAAAGGAGTTTAAAAGATTCATATCACAGGAGCAAGGCTCATGGAAGCAAACCTTGTGGAAATCCAAGAGTCCTAGTCTCCCTTCTCCCTTACATCATAAGCTTCAATCCAGCCCAATTTTCCTTCTCCATCACGTCAAATTTTCTCAAGTGGTGCAGGAAATAGTGCACAACATCTACAAATTATGCTATAGCATCCTGATGAGAGTCTTGAGATCCGCAAGCAAGGGTTAGCAAACTTGGAATCTAAATTAAACGAGGTCGCTTCAAGTGGAAATTGTAGAAGGTTTACGCCGAAGTTTTGCAATGATCATAATGTTTTGTGCCAATCTATGCCATTTTTATGAAATTGAATTCTTATGTTCCTTTTTTACTTACTATGAACCAGTATTGTGTTAAGAATTGCTAAACAACTAAATAACATTTTCTTATTCAAATACAAATAATTCTAATAATGTATATGATACTTTAGAAAATGTTGTGAGCTCAGAATCTCTTGGTCATGCCTTCAATAGAATATCTCTATGTTCATGGAAATGTTGAAGCATGTATATGATCTAGGTTAGTTTTAGATCATTTCACCAATCACTGAATGACAATGTATGGTGCTAGTTTTACATCTTATCTCTTGTGATATCTTCAATTAATCATTTTCTCCTTAATCCACTAGATCTGTTGTTAAAGTGATTACTTTTTTTTGTGCACAAAATTTGGTATTTCATTTCTTTTTCAGGTCTCATGTATTTGCTTTGAACCATTTGGGACTAATTTTATGAACAGTTGATGCAATGTGGTATACTTCATTTCTTTTCCTATGAAAGCTTATTTTAAAATAAATAATAGATATCATTATAAATTTATTTTATCAATTATATTTAGGTCTATCATATTGTTTTTCTACTTTAAAATAAATATATTATAATCTTTTAACTAAATATTAAATTTTTATTTATAAAATATTTATATTTTAATATATAATTAATTTATTAATTTAATATTTCAATTAATGAAAAAATTTCACTAATTTGTTATACAAGAGTATTCACAATATTTATTTACTTTTTTACATATGCTCAACCTTATAGTTTACATGTATTTATTTTATAGAACTGGTATTTAGAATTCAAGATTCACTTTTACACTATATTTCACTTTACATTGCATTCTAAATGAAACCAAATTTTAGTTTATTTTATGTTTAGTTTAGGTTTTATTTATTTTTAGTTTATTTATTTAGTATTTGGTTTTAAGTTTAGGTTTTAGAGGGTTTAAGTTTATTTCATTTTTAAGTTATTTTTGGGTTTATTATGGTAGGTATTTAGTTTTATTTTATTTATATTTATTTTATTTATAGTTTAGTTTTATTTAATTAGGTATTTTAGTTTAGTTTAGGTTATTATTTGGTTTAGTTTTAATTATATTTAGAGGAGGTTAGTTTATGGTTTTAGTTTATGTATTTTAATATTTGGTAGGTTTTAGCTTTAGGGTGGTAGGGATTTTGTGGGGGGGTTTTTATTTAGGCTTTAGGGCTCAAGGATAGGATGTATAAGGTTTAAGTAGGATCATGTTTATGGTTTGTGGTTTTGTTTATGTTGTTTTATGTGAGAACAAATTAGATTCAACATTTCTTCTTTTCGATTTCATCAACCAAGTAACACACCAAGTTTTCTAAGACATGTGATGGCATAAAAAAAAAATGAGAGCATAGAGAAATCAAAACCCTAAATAACTAGAACCGTCTCTACTATAACCACATAGTTCCATAAGTAGTACATTAGATCAACCTTTCTTTAGTTTCTCCAGTTCCCATCAGAACCAACATGGCCTTTGCTTATGATCCACCATCATATCTTCTCCCTCCTCCACCACCATGGTTGTAATCTATCGCCTCAATGACCACCATTGCTCACCACCACCTCCATCCAACCTCCAAATTCCACCACCACTGATAAGCCACCTTGACTTTGCAAGACCGCCAGATCTAGACTCACTGGTTCACAGATGTTCTAAAGTCTCCTATTCAGGGTTTTTTAGGTTTATATGTTTATTAGGTTTAGGGTTTAGTTTTATTTTTAATTTATTTAGTTACTTTAAGTTTAGGTAGTTTGGGGTTTGCTTAGAGTTTAGGGTTGGGTTTTTTAGGGTTTATGCTCTTAGGTTTAGGTTTGGTTTGGGGTATGGTCAGGGTAGGATTTAGGGTTTATGTATGCAGGTTTAGGTTTAGGTTTACTATTATTTTTTTTTAAATTAAGCTAACCAAGAGTTTATGTTTATTTAGTTTATTTTAATTTAATTTATTTTTTTTATTTTTATTTAGATTTATTTTATTTTATTTAGTTTAGTTTATTTATTTTAGCTGGTTTTTTTATTTTTATGTTTAGGTTTAGGTTTAGTTTAGTTTATTTTAGTTGAGTTTATTTTATTTTATTTTTTTATGTTTAGGTTTTATTTTTATCTTTTGGTTAAGGTTATATTTTTTTATTTTATCCTAAGAGCCTAATCATATCCAAGCTACACATTAAAGAATCAATCATTTAAGAAGCTATGAAAGCATGCAGTCCTAATGCATAATGTAAACATAACTTCAAACACTTATATAAACTATCATAAAAGAATAAAAGGTGTGGTCACCCATAACTTGAAGAGAGAAAAGATGGCTAGCTCTACCCTTATACAACCTGAATATGAAAGAATAATTATAATTGTATTAAATTATGGGGTCTTCTTCTTATCTCCATTTTTGATTTGGTTCCTTCTTTGATTTGGATGGTGCTTGCTTCAAAGGCATCACAGGGCACCCAAAGATAAGGCCTTCTAGTCGCTGCTCATCCTAATCCCCCATAGCACTAATCCTAATTCCTATTACAAAAATTACATTTATGTGGGAAAAGTAAATCTAACTATACCTGTATAATAGAGGTTAGTTAAATATACATATAATCCTAAGCAGATTGTATTTATAATTTTGTCTTAGCACCCTACACATGGCTAACTAAGCCCACCTATCCTAACTTGGATTATGCTTAAGAATTTAAGCAACCTACAAAAAGAGCATTCACATTTATTTTTAAGCATCCCTTAAGCATAATCCTTGCAAAAACATGATTAGGCTAATATTAGCCTGTCATCTAGTCTATGAAGCATACACCCTAACATCCAATCTAAAATAATACATAAAAAACAAAAACATACATCACATCATACACCGTGCTAACTTAGAGCTAGAAGTGGTGACTTAATTCTAATGTGTGTAATAAGGATTGTGTGGTAAGTCTTGTAATTAGTGTTGTATTTTCTAAGTGTAGAAAGATTCAATTTAGCATGAAAGGTTAATTTCACTTGAAGTAGTTTAATTGATTTGAGAATTTTAATTTATTTTTTCTTTCGTTTCATTTGATTACACTTAGCAACTAAGTGTTATAAAGAGAGGAAAAGAGGATTGCCTCTTTCATCCCTACCTTAAGTCACTTTCTAAAGTATATTAATTTGATTTAGTTCTCTTAGTGAATGCTTATTAAATGATTTAATTAATCCTAAGTTTAGGTTCACTTTAAATAATCCTATTCAAAATGAAAGGCATCTTAAGATTAATTTAAATGAATTACTACCACATGACATATATTAAATCATTCCTTTCCATCACATGTAACATGCATATGATTTAATCCTAAGTGTATCTATACATGCAAATATATTTTAGCACACTTAAATGATGAATGTATGTGTATGTTTAGAATTTATATTTTATTTGATTGAATTATTTAAACATTAATTTAAAACTTTATCCAAATTCTTATACAAAAGGACATAAGAATGAAATTAAATAGCATGTGCCATTGTTAAAGGGAAGTGAGGTAATCAAATGACTCCTTGAGCTAGCTAAAGCCTTGTATTCTCTGGATGTCTACTATATACCTATTTGCATTCAAACATATGTAAATTCATATACATGAACATAGGAAGTAAGCTCCAAATCATATGGCTAATTAATTCAACCACTTAGTCAATTATGAATGCATGCAATTTTAATGTAAAATAGGATTTTCATTCAATAATCACATATACATATACATGTACAAAGATATAGGAAAGTATGTGTCATTGTTAAACCAGTGTGAGGTAATCAAATGACCTCCTTGGGGCTAACTAAAGCCTCATATTCTGGATGTCTAGAATATATTCTTTTCTTTTCTTGGACACATGGATGTATACATAAATGAGGGAAAGAAAACCATGCAAAGATTATATATTTTTTGATTGAATCATTTATATATATGAATTAAAACTCTATCCAAATTCTAATGTTGAAATACATAAGAATGAAATCAAATGGGTACGTGCCATTGTTAAACCAAGGAAGTGAGGTAATCAAATGACCTCCTTGGGGCTAACTAAAGCCTCGGATGTCTAGACTATATACCCATTACCATTCAATCTTATATAAATCAACACATGAATAGAGGAAAGAGAACTCAACATTCATACACTTAAGCTATAAGCACATGCATTTCTTATGTATTTATAACTAACATCATAACACATATTATTAATCATTTATAAACTTTTAAAAAATACATTTGGATTTAATAGTGATAATAGCAATGCATATATTAAATTAAATCAACACATGCAAGCTTACATAAAGGAAATCCATTTTATTTTGCTAGATTTTGAAAAGATGGATGCATGGATTCAAATGACATGCTAAATTTAACATGATTGGAAAGTGGACAATGAAATATAAGCATGTGATTCATTCAACCAAACTAGTTCTTAAGGACAATCAAATCAAATAAGAATTATTTAAAGCAAACCAAAGCTTCTTTATTAATTAAGTTTAGATTTGATTTTAATTTAAAGAGGAGAGAGAAATCATCACTTGTTATTTTAAACCCATTCCCACATTAGTGATTTGATTTAATTTAAGAAATGTAATTAAGTTGATTTTATGGGTTAATTAAGTTGAACCCTTAATTAGATGAATTAATTACTTACCTATGTCACCTTAAAGTAATTAACTAAATAATTATGAGCCAACATGATATGCATGGAAAATAAACTTGCAATGATCCTAGAAATAAAAGGGGCCTAATGCAATTGGCACATGATTAATAGTTAATTAGATTAAGGACTTAATTACTCTTATGGTTTTCCCACACATATGGACTAACCATAATTTCATTAAACTTCTTTAGGTTATTAAACACCTAAAGATCTACCCCATGATTTAATTAATTAAGTTCTGATGTGATTATGATTTCAATTTGATTAAGTGATTTAATTGATTAGTTAAATCTTAATTAATTTTATTTTAAAAGGGTGAAATGAACTTAGTGAAAGGGGTCCCATCCCTATTCCTTAGTTCACTTACTATTGAATAATGATTAATAAACTTAATTAACTAATTTGCTACCGTTCATGGAATTAATTAATCATTAATTAACTTAAAAGAGTTAAGGTTTAATTAGTCAATTTTTTAATTAAGTGAGCAATAAATCCCAAGAAAATCATGGGAGGCAAAGGTCATCCCATTAAATTAACCCACATAATTTGGGATTAATTGCTCAAGTAATTAAGGAGTAATTAAGCTAATTATTTTTGCAATTAAAACTTAAATATTATTCAAAATTAGTTAAGATCATTTTTAATAAATTCTCCTCTGAAATACCTTTTAAATGAGTATTTATTTGCATTTTTTATTTCTATGATTTTTTATGATTTTAGAAGTGCCATTAAAAAAAAATTAATTAAGCCTAATTAAAGCCTAATCCTATTGGCACATGGCATGCGCGACATGGCTTTCCACATGGCAGATTACTTAAAACTTATCCAACTCGCCTACATGGCGGATGCACTTTCATCGCCCGATCTAAGATGGCTATGATTAATCCCACAGCTTAATAGGATTAAATCAGATCAATCTAACAGATCTAATCACGACCATCCATTTTGATCACGTGAAACAGATGGTGCATGATCTAACGTCACACGAGTGAGGGAGAATAGAGTCTATCCACCATTGCTCAATTGATCCAAGCTTACCAAAGCTCGGATCAACTCCAAAAGGATCCCACACGTTCACTACATCGATCGGAGGGGATCGAACAGCCATGATCACACGAGATGCAAGCTTTCTTCAAAAAGCTCCAACCCATTTTTTCCTAAGGATTGATTTTGGAAGCATACCTCATTAGAGCTTAAGATTGGCAGCTTGAATGATTTAGGAAGCTTCATCTAGTGGAGATGAAGCCCTATTAAGTATCAATTGGATCAATTCCTTGATGTTCACTTGAAAGTCCATGAACCTATAATTTGGAGCTCAGCTTTGATCGAAGTCCCACCTCCGGTGCTCGAGAAGCTTGGGAGATGATTCTTTGCTCGATAAGGCCTAGGAAGGTGTGCAAAGTTAATTTGAGTTTGATGGAGAAATAGGGAAGTTAGGTTAGAAATGGGAGTGTCCTATTTTGGGATGGACTAGAATGGTATTTTTTGATTGAGGAATGAGCTTGGGAGCTTAGGGAATGGCTTAGCATATCTTGGGTAGGCTGAGGAATGATTTTTGTGTGTTTGAGTGAAATGAAGGGTGTATACCCCTTCATCTTGACAAATGGTGGGATCAGTTTGGCTTCTAGTCCTACCATCTCAAGGAGTTATGGGTGGCAGGGAGGAGGTAAGTTGGCTTGGCTTGGTTGGTTGAAGGTGTGGAGGTGGATGCCAAGGAATAATCTTTGGTGTCCTATGAGTTTCAAATGGTCTAATGGGGAGGGTGAGGTGATTTCACCTCCCATCACCATGGTCGACCAACCACCCTTGGGTCGTGGGCAAGTGTCTTAGCCTAGTGGACCAATGGGAGAGTACCAAGTGGTCAGGGAATGGAAATGACCACTTACATGGGTGATTTTTCTCATGTGATGCCCTTGACCCAAGGGTAGAATGATCATTTGGCATTGATTTGATTTGGGAGATTTGAAATGAGCCAAAAGTGGGTTAGCCCAAATTTCAAGTCAATTGAGTTGATTTGTTAGTTTGGCTCAATTTGACTCATTTAGGTCAAATTGGGTTTGGTTAGTCAAGTTGACCAATAAATGGGTCAAAGTAGGTTGGGTCAAGTTCATATGATCATTTGGGATGTTTTGTTCAATTGGTTTGGTTTAGTTTGGCTTAGATTTGATTTTGGCTCATTTGAATTCAATAAATGGTTAAGTTGACCAATTTGACCAAATTGGCCAAATTGGCTTGGATGTTGGTTTGGGTTTAGTTGACCAATTAAAGATGATTGTAGGCTTTGGTTTCAATTAATTTGGATTTTGTTTTGATTTAGCCAACTTGAACCTTTAGGTCAATTTGGGCTGGAGTCAATTGGGTCCAATCATGGCTTTGGTCAAGTTCAACAATCAATTTGGAATGAACTTGAGCCATTGGTTGCAATCAATTTGGTTTATATTTTGATTTGACCCAATTTGGTCTTTTAGGTCAATTTGGGTCAAGAGGGCCAATTGGGTTTGGTTTGACTCAATTGAAGGTCAAGTCATATTCAAATATTGATTTTGATTTGGTATGAATCATTGGTTTCAAGGATTTGGCTTAGGTTGCAATTTGGCTAGTTTGGGTTCATATGGGTTAAGGTTGACTTGGTCAAATGACCAAGTTGACTTGGTTTGACCTAATTTTGATAATTGATCAACCTAGGGTGATCAACAATCATGATGGGAGGTTTTGATGGCTTGGTTCAATCCAATTTGGGTAGGATTAGAACTTGGCTCAAATAGGTCAAATTGGCCACTTTGGGTCAAGTGGACCAATTGGGAGTTGAGTTGGTTTGTTAAGTTTGATTTAGTTGAGTTTATATATGGATTTGGGATTGATATATAAATTCAATAATGGCTTGGGTTCAAATGGGTTTTGGTTCATTTGAACATTTCAAGTTGAAAGGGTTAAGTTGGGTTTGACTGGGGTTGATTTTGTTTGGCTTGATGATTGTAGATTTCATTTATATTTGTGAATATGATTGAAGGTATGATTGATTCATGAGAAAATCAATTGAATTTAGTTTTGGAATGAAGGAATTTGCTAAGTCCATGGAGGTCATGTGGCTTAGATTTTGATTTGGTTTGATTTAGTTTTGATGATTTAAATGTATATTTTATTTAATTTGTGAAGATGATTGAAAATATGATTGATTTGTAAGAAAATCAATTGAGTTTGACTTGATTTGGATTAATATTTGGCTAAGTCCATGGGATAGGTCATATGGCTTAGAAGGGTTTTGATTTAATTTGATTTAGTTTGATTTAGTTTTGATCATTTAAAATGTAGATTTGATTTATATTTAGAAGATGATTGAAGATATAAATTGATTGAGAAAATCAATTGATTTTGGATTGATTTGGATTAAGATTTGGCTAAGTCCATGGATAGGTCATATGGCTTAGGAAGGGTTTCAAGTTTGGATTTGATCATGGGCTTCAATCATTTGGTTTTGGAATTTGGTTTGGATTTGGATTTGAATTTGAAGAATTGAACTTGAGGTTTGGTTTGAGAAGGTGAACAATTGGATTTGGGTTGTAGGTATGGATTATCCTAATTAAGGCATAACCTAATCCTATGGTTAACCCTCCTAAGTCTTTAGGCTTAGGTTAAGTGTTTACCTAATTATTAGAAGTGTCTTATGACTAGGAAGTCTTAGTGTCTAGAAGACTCCTAAGTCTAAGATGGGAAGATTGAATCACATTCCAAAAAGTGAGGTCAATGCCTTAAGCTCCATAGTGTTACCGGAGATCTCAAGCCATTTATAGTTCACAAGGTCGGCATATATGAGGATGCGGCTTACTACCTCCCTCAAAATCAACAAGTCTATTCTCGTAAATCTGTCCAAAGTTTAAACATAAAAGAAAAAGAAAAAGAAAAAGAAAGAGAAAAAGAAAATGAAATGAAAAGAAAAAAATGAAAAAGAAAATAAAAGGGAGAGGAAATAGACTTAGAGGAGGAAGTGGAGCCTCACATTAGATTCCACCCACCATTCATTACTCCATTCGAACATATGGGTAGGATGACCTAACCTCCATTAGGCAGAGGAAGAGGCCAGTTCAGAGGTAGTCCCAGGGGTGGAAAACCACCTTATTGGCCCCAATAATATATATGTCCTACTAGAGAGTACACCTACTATCCATATAGACTTAATCTAGTTCATAGATGAGTCTTATATGGTTAGCACACACCAGATCTTCTCAATAGATTCCCTTGAGGTGACACTTGAGCTAGATAACGATGAATACCGCTCCAAAGAAAAGCATAAGTGTATCCAAGTCTATATGTGAAAGTTAGGCATCATTGGGAACCTTAGCTCTAACCCCACTTTCCTCTTTCTCAAAAGCAAAGGGTTTGGTAATTAAGAAGCTCTAAGTCATCCAGTGTGAAGACTCAAAGGTTTTTCTGAGAGCATCATCCTCAAGTCAAGAAGTTGATGTAGAACTTGAGGATGATTCATATATTTAATAGAATTACCTTTTGATTGGTACTTGCCTTGTGTTCATAATTTAGCAAAGAAAGGGTTAATCCCACATACTTGGTCAAAGCACATAACTACTTTGAAAAGAATATGGAAGAACAAATGCAAAAAAGCTCTCAATCAAGACTGACTAGATTCAAAGATAGTGGTCCAATCGATGATGATTACTACTAGTCATCACCAATCATTTGGAATCTAATAGGTTCTTTTCAAATCACATTAACTCATATGAGTTATGTTTAAAAAACTGAATGATGATTTTGAAGTCAAAGATGCACGCCAGAGTTTGAAGAAGAGATCAAGTCAACCATCGATGAGCTCAAGGAAATCAACTTAGAATCAAGAAGATCCACGCCCGACATACATCGGTTCTTTGTTGAATGAAATTGAAACCAATGACTTAGTTAGCTATTGACTAAGTTTAAGGACTACTTGCATGGAGTTATGAAGAGATGCTGATTCACTCTGACATGGGTCCATAAACTAGCAATCGAGCCCACTGCTAACCCAATCAAGCAAGCTCCTAGACGCATGCGATTAGACATAGAACAATGGGTCATTTATGAAGTCAAGAAATTGATCGATGTTGGCTTCATCCTGGAAGAAAAATACCCTACCTGGCTAGTGTCATCCCGTTAAGAAAAGAATGGCCTCATCTCATGCGCCTTTCTTTCATGGATGGCTCATCTTGGATATAACCAAATAAAGATGGCTATGGATGAAAGAAATACTTTTAGAACCTCGATTAGAATCTATAAGGTCATGCCTTTCACCTTAAAATGTTGGTGCTACATACCGTAGGCTATGACTCAAATCAAAATGAACTCATTCATCATCAAGTTGAGTGCTATGTCGATGATCTCATGGTCAAAAGTAGAGAAAAGAAAGACCATCTCTTTGACTTGAGAGTAGTTTTTGAATAGTTAAGACAATTTAACCTCAAAATGAACCCCAAGTGTGCATTCTGAGTAGCTCGAGAAATTCTTTGGGTTTTATCACCACATCGGAATCAAAATCGATGAGAGAATAAGGTGATATTAAAATGCCACCCCTAAAAGTTTAACTCAACTCGATCATTCCAAGTGGCATCTAAGATGCTTTATATCCAACCTATCGAGAAGATGTCAACCATTCTTAGCACTTGTCAAAAGGATGCCAAGTTTGGGATGACAAGTGTGAGCATGCCTTCAAAGACATCAAGCATTACCGATGATGCCATCGTTCTAGCAGCCCCTATCCCAGGCAAGTCGCTCATACTTTATACTACTATGTTAGATGACTCCCTTGGTGCTTTGGCCCAAGCCAATGGAAGGGAAGGAAAATGCACTCTACTACCTCACCATCATCTAATCTACCGAGGCTAATTATCCACCCATTGAGAAGCATTGCCTAGCTTTAATCTTTGCATCCCAAAAGCAACATCACTACATGCTTCCTCATAAGGTGAACTTAATCTCTAGGATCAATCCACTACATTATCTCATGACACAACCGATGTTATCTAGATGGTTGACACGACGGTCCATGATCCTCTCATAGTTTAACATTACCTTCATACCCTCCTCGGTGATGAAAGGACAAGAGTAGATTTCTTAGTAAAGACACCACTTCGCCGACTTGCTTAGTGATGATCTCCGATGAACAAATCATGAACTTAGGGATACTAGCATTCACCATTGGAGATGTACTTTGATGGTGTAGCTTCAAAGAGAGAGAAGAATCACAATCTACTATTCCGGAAAGGAAGGTAGAAAGTTCTCTTAACTAACCCACAATGTGATGAGATTCTCATATCATCTTTCCCCTTGCACCAACAATGAAGTCAATATGAGGCTCGATTACCCATCTAGAGTTACACTCTAAGCATCTAGAACATCAACATCTTTGTGATTCTCAGTTATCAACCAAATTGGATCTATAAGGTTATAAAGCCCAAGCTCCATCACTACCACAAGTACACCATGGAGTTGTTGGCCCAAATCTGGTTAGGTTACCATTTATAAGATTCCTCGAGGAGAGAACAGTATGCTTTAGCCAAGCTAAGGAGTTGGCATTGATGATGAGTCCATATCAATAAAGGTCCAAAATAGACAAGTCTTATCCCTTATTGATATTGAACTCATCAAAAGTACTCTGAAGGGAGGTTTCCATTTCCAAGAAGGACGAGGAGTTAGATTGGAGGAAACCATTCATGGATTACCTAAATAAAGGAAACTACCTCAAGAGAAGTCCCAAGCCCATCGAAGCGTAGAGAGCACTTTCCGCACTCTTGTGGATGGTGTCTTGTATCATCTTTTTAATCATATGGTTATGTTGTTTAGACAAGCATGAAGCCTATAAGATCATGATCGAGGTACACTCAAGATTATGTGGAGCCAACCAATCCAAAAGATGAAAGCCAAGATCAAGAGACTAGGATAATACTCATCGATGATCAAAGATTGCATGGATACATCTAGGTGATGCCACCAATGTCAAATACACAGTGTGGTCCTGCACGAGCCACCCAACATTCTACATCCTACATTAGCCCCATCATTCAAGTGTATAAACATAGGGTTTGATCCTCTCTTCCCAAGGGTCATGGGTTCATCTTAGCTACTAACTACTTTTCCAAATGGGTGAAGGTGATTCTACTTAGAGAGGTCACAACCAAAGATGTGCTCGTTTTTAGGAACCATATCATATATAGTTCAAGAGCCTTGATGAATTATATATACTAATTCATTCAAGAGCACCAGATCAACAACTTGCCAAGAGATATAATATAAGATATTCTACCATCAACTACCGAGGGCAAACAACTGAGTAGCCCTTCAACAAACTCTCATCCAAATATTGAAGAAGACACTCACAACAATAAGTGATAGTGGAATGAGTTAGTTGAAGCCTTATGGGCCTACCGCACACATATAGAACTCAACTTAGTCTACTTTTCTCCTTAGTGTATGGGTTCAAAGCTTCTACCATTAAGTCCAACTCCCATCACTAAGGATAGTATTGGGTAAGAACACAACAAAAGACAAATGCCAAGTTACGGTTAGAGAGCTCAAAGGTTTGGAGGAAAGATGCCTACAGGCATGCCAAAATCTTGAGTTGTACAAAACTAAAATGATTCAAGCTCACAACAAGTTGGTCCATCCTAGAGCTTTTCAAGTAGAGAGCTTATTTTATTTCTAAGGAGATATTGCTGTCGTAAGATGGGAGGCAAGTTTGAACCCACTTGGGAAGGCCCTTTTTCCATAGAGAAGGCCTCAAGAGGATCTTATCTAGTTTATTAATCATAAGGAGAGCACCAATGCTTCCAATCAATGGCTCTACTTAAAGAAATATTATAAATCATGTTTAAAATAATTATCATAATGAAAATTCCATTTCAAATTCAATCTTCCATGTTGAAAGTATTCTTGTTTATGAATTCACCATGATGTGTTTAGGTAGGTGTAAGGAACCCGAGCAATGTCTATCCTTCATCGACACAACACAAATACAAAACTATAAAAACACATAAAAAACACATATCTTTTATCTCGGGCTACTAGTTGAGATAAGCCAACAACTCACTCAATCACTACTAGGTCGAGACGTTGCTACCCCGCTAGTGTGTCAAGTGGTCTTCTTACTTTGGAGGATGTGCTACACTTCTTCCTTACTTGGCCACTACACCCGATAAGTTTTGTTAGTTTGGTAGGCCTTATGGTCGTAAGCTACCTCATGTTGGCTTCATTTAAGAGGATGTGAGTTTGTTATGCTTTCTTCTTGGATTAGCCTTTGTACAATGATTAGTCAAGTATATTGAGGTTTAGGATAAGTCCCCTAGGGCTCCTTCCCTAACTATTTCAAGTCCATCCTTCCTCGGGCTCCCTTAGTAGTCGCCTCTAGGTCGATAGCATCTATCCACGATGACTATCTCGATGATTAGTTTTGCTTGTAAAGTTGTAAGCCTACATGTTTTTTTTCTAGATTGATCATTTCACACTAACAAGCACCTTAGGTTGGTTGGTTCTCACTATACTGATGGATACACCACTCATGATGACGGATACACCTTAGGTTGGTTGGTTCTCGAACCTTAGGATATACCACAGATGGGATGTAAGTTTGTTATGCTTTCTTCGAGTTGGCCACCATACACCTATAGGCTTTCTGTGGCTCATAACATCCTAGAAGACCTCCCTTGTGGCACTATATTTGATCACATCCTTTGCAACCCCATTTAGACACTACCTGTTACTATCGACACATTCCTCTCCTAACCACCCTTGGAGAATCCATCTTATGGATGTGCATTTCTCCCTTCATCCAATAAATGAGATAGGTCAAGGCCTAACATAGCCCTTCTCGTGTGGTCCCTCACCAACAGGGTCCACATAAACATATAAATAAAATATATATTCACTTGTGGATTAGAGGACACCCTAGTGGTACCTTTTCCCAAGCGCATCCTATCTTAGGTAGTGCAGAAAACTCCCTATAAGAATCTCATAACTACTCTTGAGTTGATATAAGTCCCAACAACATTCACTCGTAGCCCCCTAAGTTAGGTTTGATTTGTTTTTCTACCAACAAGTCACCCAAGTGGTTGTTCCCTGCTTTAGAAGATGTAAGTCTACTACACCTTCTTCCTAGCACAACCATTGCATATCGAAAGGAAACCCCTTAGGTTGGCTAGCTCTACCCCACGACCAATAAACTATCCCTTTGTATTTGTAAATTTGAGATAGGACAAGTCTGATATAGCCCTTTCTCAGTGGGTCCATTGTACACCAACATGGTCCATAAATTAAATCTATCAAATTTGACCTAGCTCACATCCCCAATGGATATGCCCTCAATTCAAAATAAAACTAAACTAAACAAACCATATCAAATCACATGAAATTAAGATAAAATTAATCCTGATTACTTTTGAGTTGACATAAGTCCCCAAGGAAATTCACTCAATAGTCACCCTAGGTCAGGTTCAATTTGTTGTGCATCCAACAGGTCACCCCAGCAGTTGTTCCTCGCTTTGAAAGATATAAGTCTGCTATGCCTTCTTCCTAGCACATTTGTTGCACACCGAAAGGCAACCTGCTAGGTTGGCTAGCTCTATCCCACAGTTGGTCTACTATCCCTTTGGATTTGTAAACTTGAGAGGTCAAGGCTGATATAGCCCCTTCTTAGTGGGTCCATCGCACATCGACAAGGTCCATACATTAACTCATATTAAATTAAACCCAATCTGATTTTCCTTAGTGGAGTTAAATCACACCCTTCTCCCAATGGAGCCCCAAATCATATATAAAATAAAAACAAATCAAATTCAAAACCAACTCTAAATAAAAAAAGAAATCCAACCAAACTCTTATCTCTGGATACATCCCCAAACAAATCTATGAAATCAAACTCAAATCCTAATCCCTAGGATAGCAACCCTTCCCTAGTGGAAGGTTCATATAGATCCCTAGTGGACTCGAGCCCATATCTCTAGTAAATATGCCTCCACATCAACTAAAACAAAACAAATTAAAGTCAATTCGATCTTAATCCCTGGTGGATTATAGATTCTTATCCCTCAAATCTTCTTTCCATAAATCATATAATCAAATCAAATTCAAACCTTATCCATAGATTTTCTTCTATGCCCTCAACATAGACTCACATGTCATGTCCAATGCATGTGTGATCCCCTAGTGATCTCCCTCCATGTCCTTGACATGGAATTCTCATCAAATCTTATTTCTTCTTATTTCTTCAACCAAAAGCCTAACAATGTATTCCTTCAAATTACATCATCTTAACATTGTAATCAACATTTTATGATTTGTGATGGTGCAAGCTCAAACTAACTATACAATATCATGCTAAACATATTATAGTGTGAATTAACACACTATATTATATTATGAAGTTATATTATAATTTGCTATAATATAATATATTGTCTAACATTACACCTCATTAGAATCACTTAAAAGGAACAAATAACAAAATTTTCTAAAATATGAATAATGTTCATTTTGGATGTAAAATTGTTGTTTTTCTATTAGAAATGGTACAAAAATAGCATAATTTTGGTGTTGCTTGGTGTGCCATGAATTTGGCCAAATTCTTCCATCTCAACCTTCAAATTAACATTTTGTGAGTTTTTACCCAATGTATTATACCAAAAGTAAAACATACTAAAATGTACAATAACATTTAGTAACACACCACTACATTCATATATGAAGTTATATTATTATGTACATTATATTTTAATATGCTTTCATATAATATATTATCTTACATTACACCTTAAAATGAATCACTTTAAGCAAAAATTTATAAAATATGGTTGAAAAATGAACATTTATTTTGGATGCAAAATTCCATTCTTTTGATTAAATGACACACCAGTACACCCCCAATGATGTTCCCTAAAGCTTACCTTAAATTTGGCCAAATCCCATCATCTCACCTATAAATCAATATTTTATGAATTATACCAAGTACAAACTCTACTACATCATACTATAACAAACTAAAATATGCTAAACAATAAGTAGTAACACATAATAGTATTATAATGCATGATGCTACACTATGTTATGGCATCCTATATTATAATACATATAACATATTATATTATATTATATTGCATATCACATCACAAGGGATTGCTTAAGATAAAAATCATAAAATTAGTCTAAAAATAAAACTATATATTTTAGTCATATCACTTACATATTTTAAATTGAAATAATATATTATGATTCCATGCTCGACCTATAATGAATTTGGCCAAATCCCACCATTTTAAAGTTTAAATCAACATTTTTATAAATAATGCTAGTCTAGGCTCGACTACATGATTGTAAAATACTAAAAGAATTTAAAATGCATCGAACAATATATTATGATAACACTACCATTGCCGATCCCAAGTCCGGATGCAAAAAGTGGAGGGTTTTAATAAAAACAACAGAAAATTTGTCGAAATAATCATGACATGAATCCTTTAAATTAGTGTTAATGCTAGGGCATCCTAGAAGCAACGTCTGTATGGCTTGAATACTTAAAAAATGTGCTTTCTGTCCGGTTAAATAAGCAAGGGTTCCTACATTATGGATGGATGCAAAGAAGTTAGTCCATGAAACTAGAATTAGGTTAGGATCTTGGAATATAGGTACTTTTACGGTAAATTAATGGAATTAATAGATATTATGGTTCATAGAAAGATAAATATTTTATGTGTTCAAGAAACTAAATGAGTTGGTGAGAAGGCCAAGGAGATTGATAGTTTAGGTTTTAAACTTTGGTATTCGGTAAAAGTCTAACAGAATGGTGTAGTGTGATTATAGATAAAGTTTGAAGGATAATGTTATAAGTATTAATAGATGTGGAGATAGAATTATAGCTTTAAAGATTATTGTTGATACTAAGATTATCAATGTTATAAGTGTCTATGCTCCTCAAGTAGTTTGGAGGTAAGCTCAAAGAAAAATTTGGAATGAATTAGAGGATTAATACAAAAGATACCTCTTGAAGAAAAACTATTTATTGGGGAGATTTAAATAGACATGTTGGTAGAGTGGTAGAAGATTTTAAAAGTATTCATGGTGGTTATGGATTTGGAGTGACTAATGAAGAAGGTAGACTATTAGATTTTGCCTAGCTTATGATTTTGTAGTTTCTAATACTTTATTTAAGAAAAGATATGAACATATTATTACTTATAAAATGGATCTAGTAAAACACTGATTGATTATTTTTTGATAAGAAAAATAGATTTAGATTGTAAAGATTGTAAGGTCATGAAATTTTAAGTACCCAACATCATCTATTAGTTTTAGATTTTAAGATGAAAGGTTGTAAGAGAAAAATAAACTTAATTATTGTCTAGATTAGATGGGGACACTTAAATAACTAAATAAAAATATTTTAAGAGCAAGCTACAAGAAATTAAAGTTTGGGATGTTCATAAGGAAGCTAACGTTATGTGGGAAAAAATATCAAGTGCTAATAAACAAGTAAAGATGTGCTGGAGAATCAAAAGGAAAAGCTTCTTTTAATAAGAATAGTTGGTGGTGGAGTCAGTGTGCAAGAAAAGATAAGAAATAAGAAGCATTGTTATAAAACTTGGTTTAGATGTAAAACCGAGAATTGGGAAAGATATAAAATGGCTGTAGAGATTCTAAGAAAGCAATATATGATGCAAAAAATTTAGCTTTAGTGATTTATACAATAGATTAGATACCAAAGAAGGTGAAAGATGTATGTATAGTTAGCCAACCAAAGAGATAGGAGAAGTAAAGACATAGTTCAAGTGAGGAGTATGGATGAAAATAATAAAGTGCTTTTCTTAGAAAAGATATTGAAAATAGGATGAGGTATTTTAATAAACTTTTCAATGAAGGATCTGAAAGTATGATTGATTTTAGCAACCTTAATACCCTAAACAAAATAAAGAATTTCATTTTATCTATTAGTAAATCTAAAGTTAGTGAAGCTTTAAAGAAAATGAAATGTGGAAAAGCTAGGACCGGATAATATTCCAATAGAAGTGTGGAAATGTTTAGGAGATCAAGGAATTTCTTTTACAAATCTTTTAATGTTATTTTAAAGACCAAAAAAGATGCATGAGTGGAGAAAGAGTTTGTTGGTTCCTATATTTAAGAATAAAGGTGATGCACAAGAGTGCAAATTATAGAGAATTACGTTAATGTGCCATACAAAAATTATGGGAGAGAGTAATTGAGCATAGGTTGATGTGATCGGTTTCTCACAATTTTGGTTTCATTTTAGATCTACTATGGATGCTATACATTTGTTAAGAGGTTTGATGGAGAAGCATATAGAAAATAAGAAGGATCTACATATGATATTTATTGATTTAGAAAGCTTATGATAAAGTCTCAAGAGATGTTCTTTGGAGAGTTCTAGAATAGAAAGAAGTTAATATTGGTTATATTCAAGTCATTAAGGATATGTATACTAGAGTACTTGTGTCCAAACACAAGGAGGATTGACAAAATATTTCCTATTTTGGATTACATCAAGAATCAACATTAAGCAGATCTTTTTACTTTAGTTATGGATGTTCTTATGAGGCATTTACAAGAAGATGTACCTTGGTGTTTTTTTTTATGACATTCTTCTTGTTGATAAGACTAAAGAGGGAGTCCAGTAAACTTGAATTATGGAGGTCAACTTTAGAGTCTAAAGGTTTTAGCAAGGATCTAAAACCTAATATATGGAGTGTAAATTTAGTTGTAGAAGTTTTAGTGGTAGTGTTGAGACTTTAGGTGATCAAGTCATTAATAAGAGTGAGTTTTATATTTAGGCTCTATTGTTCAAAATGATGGTGAAATAGATGGAGATATTATTAGTAGAATTCAAGTTGGATGGTTGAAGGGAGGAATGCATCGGCCTATTATGTGATAGAAAAGTTCCACTTAAACTTAAAGGAAAATTTTATTAGATGGTGGTAAGACCAGAATGACTTATGGTGTAGAATGTTGGCCAATAAAAGAGAAACATAAGACTAAGTTAGTAGAGAGGGATGCTCGGTGGATGAGTGGCTTTACCATTAGAGATAGAATGCAAAATGAGTATGTTGGGAAAGTTGGAGTAGTGGGTAGATAAGATTAGGGAGAGTCACTTTAGATGGTTTGGCCACATAAAGCTAGGTTTGTGACAGAGAGTAGCTAAAGTGTATAAGATGTATAAAAATGATCTTAGTATACTTGAATTAAATAAGAATTTGACACATAGGACACATAATGATTCATGTAGCCAACCCCACCTAGTGGGATTAAGGCTTGTTGTTGTTGTTATTGTAGAACAATATATTATGATATATGATGTTATACTATGCTACAACATATAATATTTACTTTGAACATAAAATCTTTCTTTTTAGATTACAAGTGGTGTAGCACACCTTTGGTACTAAAACCTAATTCCCACTTCCAATTTAACATTTATCATCGATTTATTAAATCAATATTTTATGATTTATACTAATATAAACTATTGGGCATAATACCATAATATACCAAAAAAATTTCAAAACATCTTATAACATTCAAAACAAATCACTACATGCTCAAATATATGATGCTACATTATACTATATAATATATGGTATTATAATATGATTTAGGCTTAGGGTTTAGGGTATTCAAATTTAATAGTCAAGGAATGTCTCTTGAAGACATTTTCTTATACCAAAACTATGTTAGGACTAGGTCATTCTTTAGATATACCGCTGACATCTTTTCTTTTAGGGTTTAGGGTTAGTTTTGGGTTTAGGTTAGGTTAGTTTAAGGTTTAGGGTTTAAGGTTAGTTTTGGGTTTAGGGTTTAGATTTAGTTTGGGGCTTAGGTTTAGGGTTTAGTAGTTTTGGGTTTAGGTTTAGGTTTAGCATTTTAGGTTAAAAGTTTTAGGGTTTATGGTTTAAGGTTTAAGGTTTAGGGTTTAGGGTTTTTGGGGTTTAGGGTTTAGTGTTAAGGGTTTAGGTTTTAGGTTTTGGGTTTAAGTTTTAGTTTAGGGTTTAGGGTTTAGAGTTTAAAAATTTTATTTAGCAGAGAACCAATTCGGATTCAACATTTCTTCTTTTCAATTTCATCAACCAAGTAGCATCCCATCTTTTCTAAGACATAAGTGACAACATAGAAAAAAAATGAGCACCCATAGAGCAAATCAAAAATACTTGATAAGTAGAATCATCTCTACTATAAAGATAGTTCCATAAGCAGCAGATCAAATCGATTGTTCTTCAGTTTCTCTAGTTCCCATTAGAACCACTCTCTCCCCTTGAGTAGCAGGATCTACCATCATATCCCCAATCTCTCCCATCGCCACCACCAAAGCTGTAACCTCCATTGCTCCTCCCTCCTCCATAACCACCACTGCTACAACCACCACCTCATAGCCTTCCCCCACCACCACTAGATAATCACCTCCTCCACCTTCGCCTATATCTAGATTAAGACTAGTTGATGTAATGTTCCATCAAGGTTCGCCCATTCTTAGAGTATAGTGTTTGGGTTAGTTTAGGTTTAGATTTAGTTTTTATTTATTAATTTAGTTTTTGGGATTTAGGGTTTAGGGTTTAAGGTTGTAGGTTTTATTGTTGAGGGTTTAGGGTTTACAATTTAGGATTTAGGGTTTAGGGTTTTAGGGTTTAAGATTTAGGTTTTGTGGGTTTGTGTGGGTTTTTTATTTAGGTTAGGATTGGGTTTAGTTTAGGGTTTTAGGGTTTAAGACTAAGTTATGTAAGTTTAGGTAGGGTTGTGGTAGGTTAGGTTTAAGATTTAGGATTTAGGGTCATTTTTTTTTTAAAAAAAAAGAGGTAGGTTTAGTCTTGTTTTTTAAGTTTATTTTATTTATTGGATTCATTTTATTTTATTTTAGGTTTATTTTAATTTTATTTAGTATAATTTATTTATTTTAGGTTTATTTAATTTAGTTTATGTTTATTTTATTTTTATTTTTAGGTTTAGGCTTTTAGAGTTTTATTTTTTAGGTTTAAGTTTATTTTATCTTTAGGTTTAGGTTTTTTTATTTATTTTTGGTTTAGGTTTTAGGTTTTATTTTAGGTTTATTTTTAATTTTATTTTTTAGTTTAGGTTTAGGTTTATATTTAATTTATGTTATTTTAATTAGTTTAGGTTTTAGGTTTAGTTTATTTTAGGTTAAAGTTTATTTATTTTAGTTTAGTTTATTTTCATTTAGGTTATTTTATTTTAGGTTTAGGTTTGTTTAGTTTAGGGTTTAGGCTTTATTTTCTATTTAATTTGGGTTTTTCTTAGGTTTAGGTTTTTAGTATTTATTTATTTTAATTCATTTTAGGTGTATTTATTTTTTATTTTACATTTAGTTTTATTTTATTTAGGTTTTTTATTCTAGGTTTATTTTTTTCAATTTAGTTTAAGTTTATTTATTTTATTTTTTTTTTATTTTTATTTTATTTTATTTAAGTTTTATTTAAGTTTTAGTTTTATTTATTTTATTTTATTTTATTTATTTTAGGTTTAGGTTTATTTATTTATTTATTTTAAAGGTTATTTGTTTATCTTTAGGTTTTAGGATTTTAGGGTTTATGGTTTAGGGTATCAGGGATTTTAATTTAGGTAAAGGTAGTTTTTTGGTCAGTTGGGTTTTAGTGGGTTTTAGTTTTAGTTTAGGGTTGGCTCAGTTTTAGTTTAATCAGTTTAGTTTAGTGTTTGAGGGCCAGGGTTTAGGGTTAAGTGAGTTATGTGTTGGTGGTAGGTTTA
This sequence comes from Cymbidium sinense, assembly GCA_021442155.1. Taxonomy (NCBI): domain Eukaryota; kingdom Viridiplantae; phylum Streptophyta; class Magnoliopsida; order Asparagales; family Orchidaceae; genus Cymbidium; species Cymbidium sinense. The sequence goes on along the minus strand of CM038214.1, from coordinate 322,041,286 downwards.
GTAGTAGGTTAGGAGTAGTTTAAGTGGTTTAGGATTTAGGTTTTATTTATTTGTTAGGTTTTTTATTTTAGTTTATTTTTATTTAGTTTAGGTTTAGTTTATATTTAATATTTTATTTTAGGTTTTATTTAGTTTATTTTAGGTTAAGGTTTATTTATTTTAGTTTAGATTTTCATTAGGTTTTTTATTTATTTAGGTTTTTTAGTTTAGGGTCAATTTCTATTTAATTTAAGTTTAATTTTATTTAGTATTTATTTTATTTTAACCATTTAACCATTTTAGGTGTATTTTATTTTATTTGCATTTAGTATTATTAGGTTTATCCCAGGTTATTTCCGTTTAATAGGTTTTTATTTTTTTATTTTATTTAAGAGCTTAAGTTTAGTTTAGTTCCTATTTTATTTAGGCTCAGTTTATTTATTTATTTATTTAGGTTATTTTGATCAGGTTTAGGATAGGGTTTAGGGTAGGGAGTCAGTTTAGGGCCTTGGGGTAGGAGTGGGTATAGTGTGGTGTGGTAGGGTAGGATAGGGTTTAGTGTAGGGTTTAAGGTTTAGTTTAGGAAAGAGCTTTAGTGTGTTTGAGGGCACAGGTTTAGAGTATAGTGGTGGGTCAGTCTGAGAGTGGGTCAGGTGTAGTAGGTGTAGTCAGTTAGTCAGAAAGGTTTGTGGGTTTAGAGTTTTTTTTTTAAGTTTAAATTCAAACCCATAGTTTTAAGTTTTTACTTTATTTTATTTATTTTAGTTTCTTTCTTTTATTTTATTTAGGTTTATTTTTTTAGTTTAGTTCTTTTATTTTAGTTTATTTTTTAGGTTTAGTTTAGGTTTATGCTTATTTTTAGTTTAGTTTTATTTTTATTTTTTTTGTTTTAAGTTTTATTTTATTTTAGGTTTAGGTTTTATTTTTATTTTATTTTGTTTGGTTTTTTATTTTAGGTTTATTTTACATTTATTTTTTAGTTAAGGTTTAGGTTTCATTTTAGTTTATTTTATTTTATTTAGTTTAGGTTTAGGTTTAGTTTATTTTGGTGTAGGTTTAGGTTTTATTTATTTTAGTTTAGTTTATTTTAGTTTAGTTTATTTTTTTTTTAGTCTTGGGTTTAGGTTTTATTTTTTGTACATATTTTTAGGTTTTATTTTTTGGTTTATTTTTTAGGTTTAGATTTTTATTTAATTTTCATTTTAATTTATTTTTATTTTACGTTTAGTATTTTTTTATATTTTATTCTTTAGGTTTATTTTATTTTTTTAGTTCAGTTTAGGTTTTTATTTATTTTAGTTTAGTTTAATTTTATTTTATATTTTATTTTATTTTTTTCTTTAAGTTTAGATCTTAATTTAGGTTTTTCTTTTATTTTATTTTTTTATTTTATTTAGGTTTAGGTTTTTTTAATTATTTTATTTTTATGTTTTATTTAGTTTAGGTTTGTGTTTTTTAGGTTTTAATGTTTGTGGTTTAGGGTTTGGGTTTAGGGTTTGTGGTTTAGGTTGTGTTTAGGTTTTAGGGTTTAGGGTTTAAGGTTTAGGGTTTAGGGTTTAAGGTTAATTTTAGGCTTTATGGTTTAGGGTTGGGGTCTTCTTATTTTTTATTTTTATTTTTTATTATTTTATTTTATTTTTTAAATTCAGTAAACTAGTAAGTCTAGGTTTATTTAGTTTATTTAGTTTATTTTTTATTTATTTTATTTTATTTTTTATTTGTTTATTTTAGTTTATTTTTTTATATTTAGTTTAGTTTATTTATTTTAGGTTTATTCATTTAGTAGTTTTTTATTTTAGTTTATTTTTAGGTATTTAGTTGTTTTTATTTTTAGTTATTTTATTTTTTAGTTTTTTATGTTTATTTTATTTTATTTTTAGGTTTATTTAGGTTTTTTATTTTTAGTTTAGGTTTATTTTATTTATTTATTTAGGTTTAGTTTAGTTTATTATTTTAGGTTTATTTATTTAGTTTAGTTTTAGTTTAGTTTTATTTTATTTTAATAAGTTTTTAGGGTGTTTTATTTTATTTTTATTTTATAGTTTAGTTTAAGGTTTAGGTTTTAATTTAGTTTAGGTTTAGGTTTTAAGATTTAGGGTTTCATTTTAGGGTTTGGGTTAGGGTTAGGGTTTACAATTTAGGGTTTGGGGTTTTTTTAGGAGGTTAATTTGTGGCATTAGGTTTAGGTTTTGTGGGTTGGGTTTAGGGTTTTAGTTTTATACTTTACTATTTAGGGTTTAGGGTTTGGGTTTAGGTTTTAGGTCTTGGTTTTTGTTTAGGGTTTAAGGTTTTTGGTTTTTTTTAATAGAAACAAATTTAGATTCAACATTTTCTCTTTTTTATTTCATCAACCAAGTAACACACCAAGTTTTCTAACACACAAGCGACAACATAGATAAAAAATGAGCACGCATAGTGCAAATAAAAGACCCTAGATAACTAAAATTGTCTCTACTGTAAAGACACAATTCAATAAGCAGTAGATCGGATGGGTCATTCTTTATTTTCTTTAGTTCCCTAACCACCCCGCCACTGAAGGGATCCACCATCATATCCCCAATCTCTCCGCCACCACACCTGTAACCTCGATGCTCCTCCCGCCTCCATAACCACCAATACTCACCCACCTCCATATTCAGACCTATCCCCACCACCAGCGATAACTATCACCACCTCCATCACAAGATCTGGACTGAGCCTAGTTGACAGTGATGTTCCTGCCATCAAGGTTTCACCATTCTTAAAATTTGGGTTTTTTAAGTTTAGTTTATTTTAAATTTATTTAGTTACTATTAGGTTTTGGTTTTTTTTAGGGTTTGTGGGTTTAGTTTTTGTATAGTTTTATTTTTACTTTATTTTTAGGTTTAAGTTTTATTTTTTATCTTTAGGTTTAGGTTTATGTTTTATTTTATTTTCTTAGGTTTAGGTTTTGTGTTTTATTTTAGGTTTATTTTTAGTTTATGGTTAGGTTTTAGTTTTAGTTTATTTTATTTTAGTTTGGGTTTTAGGTTTAGTTTATTTTAGGTTTAGTTTAGGTTTTATTTATTTTAGTTTAGTTTATTAGTTTAGGTTTTGGTTTATTTTATTTTATTTATCTGGTTTATGTTTTTAGTAATGTTTATTTTTATTTATTTTTTAGGTTTAATTTTTGGTTTAGTTTATATTTAGTTTCATTTACTTTATTTTAGGTTTATTTTATTTTATTTTCATTTAGTTTTATTTTATTTAGGTTTTATTTTAGGTTTTATTTATTTTATTTTAGTTTAGCTTAGATTTTATTTTATTTTATTTTTTAGGTTTTTTTAGTTTTAGGTTTTAGTTTTAGTTCTTGGATAAGATTTTTTTTATTTTTTATTTTATATTTATAGTTTTTTAGGTTTTAGGGTTTATGGTTTATTTTAGGTATGGTTGTGGTTTTAGGATCAGTTAGGTGTAGGTTTAGGGTTTAGTTTAGGTATAGAGTTTAGGGTTTAGGTTTGTGGTGGGTTTTGTGGTTTTTAGGTTTAGTTGTAGTTTAGGGTTATTTAAGGTTTAGGTTTAGGTTTAGATTTAGGTTTCATTTATTTATCATTTTTTTTTTTAACAGAGAATAAATTCAGATTCAACATTTCTTTTTTTTATTTCATCAACCAAGTAAAAAACCAAATTTTCTAAGACACAAACGATGACATAGATAAAAAATGAGCATGCATGGAGCAAAACAAAAAACCCTAGATAAGTAGAACTATCTTTATTATAATGACATAGTTCCATAAGTTGTAGATCGGATCGGCCATTCTTCAGTTTCTCTAGTTACCATCAAAACCACCCCGACCCCTCGAGTATCTGGATCCACCATCATATCCCAGATCTCTCCCTCCACCACCACCACAGTTGTAACCTCCATCCCTCCTTCTGCCTCCATAACCACCACTATTTAGACCACCACCTCTATCCCCACCACCACTTTCTTCCGCCCACCACTAGATCTAGACGAGCATGGTTGTGGTGATTTTCCTTTGTCAATGTTTGCCCATTCCTGGGTGGGTTTAGGTTTGTTAGTTTGGGCTTAGTTTATTTTTAATTTATTTAGTTTAGGTTTATGTAGGGTTTGGGATTTAGGTTTAGGTTAGGGTTTAGGATTTAGGGAGTGTGGAGGGTTTAGGGTTTATGATATGCTTTAGTTTAGTAGGTAGGGGTTGGTGTGGCTCAGGGTATTTAGTAGTTATAGGAGTGGTTTAGGTGGGTAGATAGTCAGGTTTAGGGTTAGATTTAGGTTATGATTTTAGATTTAGGGTTTCAGTTTGGTGGGCTCAGTTTAGTTTTATTGGGCTCAGGGTTAGGTTCAGGTTAGGTTTAGGCAGTGGGGTTAGTTTTAGAGTAGATCAGTAGGTAGTCAGATTTTAGGTTTTAGGGTAGTTTAGATCTGGGTTTTTGGTCAGTGGTATGGCTCAGTGTATTGTTAGGGCAGTTTTTTAGGTTTAGGGCTCAGTTTAAGGTCAGTTAGTCAGTCTTATTTAGTGGCCTAGGTTTAGGTTTATTTAGGGTCATGTTTATTTAAGATCAGTTGCCTAGTTTAGGTCAGTTAGGGTTAGGAGGTTTAGTGGTGGATTTGGTAGGGTTTGTTTATTTAGGGTTTATTTTAAAATACAAACCAAAGTTTAGGTTTTTAGTTTATTTAGTTTATTTTATTTATTTTTATTTATTATTTTTATTTTATAGGTTTATTTATTTTTATTTTAGGTTTTTTTTTATTTTTTTATTTTAGGTTCAGTTTAGGTTTATATTTATCTTTTAGTTTCTTTAATTTTATTTTATTTTTTAAGTTTAGATTTTTTTTATTTTTAGTTTAGGTTTAGGTTTTATTTTATTTTTAGGTTTAGATTTTATGTTTATTTTAGGTTTTATTTTTAGTTTTGTTTTTTAGTTTATTTTTAGTTTAGTTTATTTTATTTAGTTTAGGGTTTAGGCTTAGTTTATTTTAGATTAGTTATTTTTATTTATTTTAGTTTAGGTTTAGTTTATTTTATTTTGTTTATTTTAGGTTCACATTTTTTTTTTCTTTAGTTTAAGGTTTAGGTTTTATTTTTTATTTATTTTTAGGTTTTATTTTATGTTTATTTTTTAGGTTTAGGTTTTTATTTAGTTTTTATTTTATTTTATCTTAGGTTTATTTTATTATTATTATTCATTTAGTTTTTATTTATTTATGTTTTTTTATTTTTAGGTTTATTTTATTTTTTAGTTTAGTTTAGGTGTTTATTTATTTATTTTAGTTTAGTTTTATTTTTATTTTATTTTATTTTTAGGTTTAGGTTTTAGTTTAAGTTTTATTTTATTTTATAATTTTATTTTTTTATTTAGGTTTTTTATTTATTTTATTTTTAGGTTTTATTTAGTTTTTGTTTAGGCTTTTAGGTTTTAGGGTTTACAATTTATGATTTAGGGTTTATGGTTTATGGTTTAGGGTTTAATGTTTAGGGTTTAGGGTTTTTTGGTTTAGTGTTTAGGGTTTTAAGGTTTAGGGTTTAGGGTTTATTTTAAGGTTTAGGGGTTTTTTTAAAAAAAATTTTTATGTATTTTTAGTGTTTAGGGTTTAGGTTTTAGGTTTAGGGTTTAGGTATTAGTTTAGGGTTTAGGGTTCAACTTTTAGTTAAGGGTTTAGGCTTTTATTATTATTTTAGATAAATTCATATTCAACATTTCTTCTTCTTGATTTCATCAACCAAGTAAATCCAAGTTTTCCAAGATAGAATGACAGATCAAAAATGAGCACATAGCAAATCAAAACCTTGATAATTAGAACTGCCTCTACAGAAAGACACTTTCCAAGTCGCTCTTCAATTTCTCCGCTCATCAACAACCCTAGCCTATCGAGTAGGGATCCACATCATAACCTTGATCTCTCCTCCGCCACCACATGATCAGAACCTCCCCCTCCTCCTCAATAACCACCACAATGACCACCACCTTCATATCCACTAGCACATCCAGATCTCCCACCACCACTGCGATAATTGACTCGCCTCCTCCACTAATCTAGACTGAGCCTGATGGTGATGTTCTCGCCAAGGTTTTGCCCATTCTTAGGGTTTTGGTTTTTGTTTAGGTTTTAGGTTTAGGTTTATTTTTAATTTATTTAGTTACTTTAAGTTTAGGTTGGGATTTGGGGTTTAGTTTAGGGTTTAGGTTTAGGTTGTGGGTTAGTTTAGTGTGATTAGATTTTGTGGTTAGGGTTTAGGTTTAGAGTTTAGGGTTTTTAGATTTAGGTTTAGGGTTTTGGGTTTAGGTTTAGGTTTGGATTTAGGTTTGAATTTGGTTTAGGTTTAGGGTTCTAGTAAGATTTAGGGTGTGGTTGTGGTTTAGGTTTAGGTTGTGTGCTTAGGGTTTAGTTAGGGTTTTATTTTTTATTATTTTTAGGGTTTAAGGTTTAGAGTTTAGGGTTTAGGTTTTAGGTTTAGAGTTGAAGTATTAGTTTAGGGTTTAGGGTTTAGGGGTTTTGGTGTTTTTTAATAGAAAAAAATTTAGATTCAACATTTCTTCTTCTCGATTTCATCAAGGTAACACACCAAGTAAGACACAATGACATATTTCAAAAATGAGCATGCATAGAGTAAATCAAAAACCTAAGATAACTAGAACCATCTCTATTATAAAGACACAGTTCCATATGCAGCATTCTAGATCGGCCGTTCATTAGTTTCTCTAGTTCCTATCAGAACCACCCTGGCCTCTCGAGTAGAGGGATCCACCATCATATCCCTGATCTCTCCCTCTGCCACCACCATGGTTGTAACCTCCGTCGCTCCTCCTATCTCCATAACCATCTCTGCACCGACCACCACCTGCATATCCACCAACACCTCCAAATCCCCCACCACCACTAGGATTACTGCCGCCTTCGCCTTTGCCTCCACCACCAGATCTAGACTGAGCCTGGTTGACGATGATGTTCCTACCATCAAGGTTCTGTCCATTTTTAGGGTTTAGGTTTAGGTTTATTAGGTTTTATGGTTTAGGTTTATTTTTTAATTTATTTACTTAATTTAGGTTTAGGTTAAGGGTTTGGTGTTTAGGGTTTATGGTTTACTGTTAAGGTTTAGGATTAAGGGTTTAGGGTTTTTTTATTATTTTTAAAATCAAATGATTCCATAATAAATAAGAAATTACCAAATCAAACAAGACATTATCCTCTAACAACTAATAAAATATGATAAAATAAAATGTAATTCAAAAATTTACAAAAATGGTATTTCATAAAATGATTTAGCTCCTAGAGATAATAAAATTTGGTTTTATAGAAGGACAACAAAGCTTAGTCGAATAAGTTGAAATGCATAACATCATCAGATTCCTCAGTAGGCTCTTCCTTCTTCTCTTCCACTAGAGCAACAATAGCTGGAGGAGTAGTAGAAGCATCAGGCACAACAGCCACATCAAATTTATTATGATTTTTTAAATAATCTCTAACCTTCTCGGCCTGCGGGTATGTGTAATCAGTGGTAATCTTGGCGATGAGGAAATTCTTGTAAGCATTGATGAACATGTGCAGTGCTATAGTAAGGGTGGGATAAAAGAGGGCCAGTGAGAGAGAAGTGATTGTTGAAAGGCTAGTAGAAAACTTCTTAATGAGATCATCTTCAATGAGGTCAAGCACCTCAACACTGAACACCAAACCATCATCATACACAGAATAGACAATTAGGCCATAAAAGAATGGCTTAATCCAAGCTTTACGAAGAGAGCGGCCTTTGAGGAGCCCACCTTATCGCCTTTTTTAATCAGCTCAACTAGGGTGATAATTTCAACTGTACCCTTATTGATCTTAGTTGGGATTTTGAGATCCTGGAAGAAAGAAATCTATGAAGGATCCATACTAGTGTTGCCTAGAGGAACCACAACATAAATAGGTACAATAAGAACAACCCAGGCAGGAGCATAAACTATGTATTTCACAACCTTTTCATTGACTTCTTTAAGATCACCTTTCAGAAAAAATCACTCTCAACCTGGGTTTGGGTTTTACTTTTATTTATGCTTTTAGGGTTTAGTGTTTAGGTTAGGGTTTAGGTTTAGGGTTTAGGTTTTTTAGGGTTTAGGGTTTAGGTTTGGTTTAGGGTTGGGGTTAGGGTCTTTTAAGGTTTAGGGTTTAGGGTTGAAGGTTTAGCATGGTAGATTTACGATTTTCGGTTTTTTTTTATTTTTTTATTTTTCATTTTTATTTTATATTAAGTAAATCGGTAGGTTTAGGTTTATTTAGATTATATAGTTTATTTTTTATTTATTTTAGTTTATTTTATTTTATTTTATTTTTTATTTTTATTTAGTTTAGTTTATTTTTAGGTTTATTTATTTTAATTTAGAGTTTTATTTTAGTTTATTTTATTTTATTTAGGTTTAGGTTTAGGTTTATTATTCTAGTTGAGTTTTATTTTTGTTTTGTTTTCTTTTATTTTTTTTATTTAGGTTTAGGTTTTTATTTTATTTATTAGGTTTAAGTTTTAGGTTTTTATTTTAGGTTTATTTTTAGGTTTTATTTTTTAGTTTAGGTTTAGGTTTATTTTTATTTTATTTTAGGTCTATGTTTAGGTTTTATTCATTTTCATTTAGTTTATTTTAGTTTAGGTTTAAGTTTATTTTATTTTATTTATTTTATTTTTATTTTATGTTTATTTTTTTAGTTTAGGATTTAGGTTTTATTATTTATTTATTTTTAGGTTTATTTTTAGGTTTACATTTTATTTTGATTTAAATTTATTTTTATTTTAGGTTTATTTTTTTTATTTTAAGTTTAGTTTGTTTTGTTTATTTTTTATTCTTAAGTTTATTTTATTTTTTAGTTTATAGTTTTTTTTTATTTTATTTTAGTTTATTTTATTTTTTATTTATTTTATTTTAAGTTTAGGTTTTTTTATTTTATTTTTTTTATTTTATTTAGGTTTAGGTTTTATTTATTTTATTTTATTTTATTTTATTTAGTTTAAGTCTGTTTTTTAAGTTTTTCGTTCATGGTTTGGATTTAGGGTTTTAGGGTTTGGGTTTAGTGTTTTAGGGTTTAGGTTAGGGTTTAGGGTTTAGGGTTTAGGGGTGGTTTTAGGGTTTAGGTTTAGGGTTTGGGTTGGGGTTTGGGGTTTAGTTTAGTTTGGTGGTTTAGGTTTAGGGTTTTAAGGTTAGTTTTAGGGTTGTGGGTTTTTTATTTTTTTATTTTAGGGTTTATGGGGTTTAGGATTTGTTTAGGGTTTAGGTTTTAGTTTAGTGTTTAGGGTTTTTTTTTTTTTTAAACAGAGAACAAATTCAGATTCAACATTTCTTCTTTTTGATTTCATCAACCAAGTAACACACCAAGCTTTCTAAGACATAAACGATGACATAGATAAAAATTGAGCACACATAGAGCAAATCAAAAACCCAAGATAACTAGAATCATCTCTTATGTAAATACAGCCATAAGAATCGGATCTACCATTCTTCGTTTCTCAGTTCCCATCAACCACCTCGCCTCTCAGTGCGTGGATCCACCATCATATCCCCGATCTCTCCCTTCGGCACCACCACGACTATAACCTCCATCTCTCCTCCCACCTCCATAACCAGCCCGATCACCACCTCCATATCCACCAGACCTCAGATCCCCACCACAAGCTAAGCATCAGCCGCTTTGCCTCCACCAAATATGGACTGAGCTCTGGACGATGATGTTCCCATCAAGGTTATGCCCATTCTTAGGTTTAGGTTTAGGTTTGGGTTTATTAGGTTTTAGGTTTAGGTTTTTTTTTATTTATTTAGTTACTTTAGGTTTATTTTTTAATTTATTTAGTTACTTTAGGTTTAGGTTTAGGGTTTGGGGTTTAGCATTTAGGGTTTAGGGTTTAGGTTTAGGGTTTAGGGTTTACGATTTAGGGATTAGGATTTTTTTAACTCAAATGATTCCATAACCAATAAGAAATTACTAAATCAAACAAGACATAATCCTTTAACAATTAATAAAATAGGATAAAATAAAATGCAATTTAAAAATTCACAAAAATTATACTTCACAAAATGATTTAACTCCTAGAGATAATTCAAATTGATTTTATAGAAGGCCAACAAAGTTTTTTAATAAGTAAACCCATATCATCATCGATTGCTTAGCGGATCTTCCTTCTTCTTCCAACAGTGACCAAGAGTAGTAGGAGTAGTAGAAGCATCATGCGCAGTAGCCACATCAAATTTACTAGGATCCTTCAAATACTCAACCTTCTCGAATTGGGTGTAATCAAGCAATTTGATAGTGAGGACATTCTTGTAAGTTGATGAACATGTGGGATCAGAAGGGTGGGTTAAGAGAGGGCCAGTGAGAGAGAAGTGATCATTAAAAGGGCTGCCCAAAACTTCTTGATGAGATCATCTTTAGTGAGGTCAAGCACCTCGATCACCAAACCATCATCATAGATGACTAGATAACAAGGCCATAAGAGAATGGCCTAGTCTGCCTTAGGAGGAGAGACCGAGGATCTCACCTTATTTTTTTAATCATCTAATGGGTGATAATTTCAATAGAACATGGAAGAAAGAAGTCATAAAGGATCCAAACCAAGTGCTACGGAGGAGCCACAACATCAATAGTGCAATAAGACATAGTGAGCACCAACTTTGTATTTCACAACCTCTTCTTTAAGAGAACCTTTCATAAATCAGCTCAATCGTGGTTAGGGTTTGGGGTGGTTTATGCTTTTAGGGTTTAGGGTTTAAGGTTAGGGTTTAGGGTTTAGGGTTTAGGTTTAGAGTTTGGGTTTAGGTTAAGGGTTTAGGTTTGGTTTATGGTTTAGGTTTAGTGGTGGTTTAGTCAGTAGGTTGTATGTAGGGTTTAGGGTTTAGGGTTTAAGATTTAGGGTTTAGGTTTTTTCAAAAAAAATTAAGTAAACTAGTAAGTTTATGTTTATTTAGTTTATTTAATTTATTTTTCATTTATTTAGTTTATTTTATTTTTTTTATTTAAGTTTATTTTTATATTTAGTTTATTTATTTATTTTAGTTTAGGGTTTTTATTTTACTTTATTGTTTAGGTTTAGTTTATTTTTATTGATTTTAGGTTTAGGTTATATTTTATTTTAGAGTATTTAGGTTTATATTTTATTTTATGTTTAGGTTTTAGGTTTTATTTTAGGTTTATTTTTTAGGTTTTACTTTTATTTTAGGTTTAGGTTTACTTTAGTTTATTTTATTTATTTAGTTTAGGTTTGGTTTTATTTATTTAGTTTAGGTTTATTTATTTTATTAGTTTTTTAGTTTAGGTTTTATTATTTTATTTATTTTATTATTTATTTTAGGTAGTTTTTTAGTTTAGGGTTTATTTTTATTTATTTTATATTTTAGGTTTAGTTCATTTTTATTTATTTTATTTTACATTTATATTTTAGGTTTATTAAGATTATATTTTAGTTTATTTTTTATTTAATTTATTTTTATTTTTTAGTTTAGGGTTTTATTATTTTATTTTTATTTTATTTAGTTATTTATTTATTTATTAAGTTTTTAGTAGTCAGTTTAAGTTAGGGTTTAGGGTTTGGGGTGGTGGGTTTAGGGTTTAGGGAGTTTTGGGTTAGGATTTTTAGGGAGTAGGTGTGGGTTTAGGGTTTTTAGGGTTTAGTAGGTGAGTTAGTTTAGGGAGGTTTGGTGGTTTAGGGTGGAGTGGGTTTATGGTTTTGGATTTAAGATTTAGTTTAGGGTTAAAGGTTTATTTTAGGTTTTTAGGGTTAGGTTTTTTATTTTTTTTTTAGGGTTTAAGGTTTATGTTTTTAGTTTAGGGTTCAGGTTTTAGTTTAGGGTTTAGGGTTTTTATTTTTTTTTAACAAAGAACAAATTCAAATTCAATATTTCTTCTTTTCAATTTCATCAATCAAGTAACACACAATGTTCTCTAAGACACAAGTGACAATATAGATCAAAAATGAGCAAGCATAAAGTAAATTAGAAACTCTAGATAACTAGGACCATCTCTATTATAAAGACATAGTTCCATAAGCAGCAGATTAGATTGTCCATTATTCAGTTTCTCTAGTTCCCATTAGAACCACCCCGCCTCTCGAGTTGTGGGATCCACCATCATATCTCTGATCTCTCCCTCCGCCACCAACACGACAGTAACCTCCATCACAATTCCATAGGTTTTTTAATTTATTTTATTTTAAGGTTTTATTTAGTTTAAGTTTAAGTTTTTAGGATTTTAGGGTTTGGGGGGTTGTGGTTTAGTGGTTTAGGGTTTAGTTTAGCTTAGCTTGGGTTTTGTTAGTGGGGTTGTGGTTTAGGGTTTAGGGTTTAATGTTTAGCTTTGTGGTTTATAGTTTTTAGGTTTAGGGCTCAGGTTTAGGGTTTAGGGTTTAAGGTTTTGGCTTAAGGTTTAGTGTTTATTTTAGGGTTAATAGATTTAGGGTATTTGTTTATTCTTTTAGGGTTTAGTAGAGGTTTAGGTTTAAGGAGGTTTTTTTTAGGTCAGTTTATTTTAAAAATTAAATAAAAACTTTAGCTTTAAGTTTATTTTTTTTTTAGGTTTAGGGTTTAGGTTTTAAAAAAAAAAAAATTAAGCAAACCTGGTTTATGGTTATTTATTTATTTTGTTTATTTTTATTTATTTTAGTTTATTTTATTTTAATTTTATTTATGTTTATTTTTATTTTATTTAGTTTAATTTATTTAGTTTAGGTTTATTTATTTTAGTTTAGATTTTATATTTTAATTTAATTTTTTAGATTTAGATTAAGGTTTATTTTTATTTTATTTTTTAGGTTTAGGTTTTAACTTTTATTTTTAGGTTTAGGTTTAGATTTTTATTTTATTTTTTTATGTTTATATTTTAGGTTTTTATTTTAGGTTTATTTTTAGATTTTCTTTTTTAGTTTAGGAATAGGTTTATTTTTTATTTTATTTTATTTAGTTTAGTTAAGGTTTAGGTTTAATTTTAGGTTTAGGCTTTGGTTTTATTTATTTTTTAGTTTATTTTAGTTTAGGTTTAGGTTTATTTTATTTTGTTTATTTTATTTTATTTTTTAGGTTTTTTTTTTTTCATTAGTTTTTAGGTTTTATTTTTATTTTATTTTTTCTTAGGTTTATTTTATTTTATTTTACATTTAGTTTTTATTTTATTTTTTTAGTTTATTTGATTTTATTTTTTAGGTTTAGGTTTAGGTTTTAGTTTAAATTTTTGTTTTATTTTATTCTTTTATTTTATTTAAGTTTAGGTTTTATTTATTTTATTTTGTTCATCTAGTTTAGGTTTAGGTTTTAGGATTTAGTTAGGGTTTTAGTTTTTAGGGTTTGTGTTAGTTGTAGGGTTTTTTTAGGATTTAGGGTTTAGGTTTCATGTTTAGAGAGTTATTTTTAAATAAACCCATGGTTTTGGTTTATTTATTTTATTTTTTTTTATTTGTTTATTTAATTTATATTTATTTTATTTAGATTTAATTTTATTTTTATTTTGTTTATTTATAATTTAGGTTTAATTATTTTAGTACATTTTTTAAGTTTAGGTTTATGTTTATGTTTATTTTTAGTTTAGTTTTATTTTTATTTTATTTTAGGATTAGGTTTTATTTTTATTTTAGGTTTATTATTTTAGGTTTAGTTTTAGGTTTTATTTTAGGTTTTATTTTAGTTTAGGTTTAGTTTATTTTTAGTTTATTTTATTATATTTAGTTTGGTTTTTTTAGTTTATTTTAGTTTAGGTTTAGGTTTATTTAATTTAGTTTAGTTTATGTTTATTATTTTTTTATTTTAGGTTTAGTTTAGTTTTTGGTTTTATTTTATTTATTTTTAGGTTTATTTTTTTTAGGTTTTATTTAGTTTTATTTTAATTTTATTATGTTTGTTTTTTAGTTTTTATTTTAGTTTTATTTTTAGTTTATATTTATTATATTTTAGTTTAGTTTATTTTTATTTTATTTTATTTTAGGTTTAGTTTAACCTTTAAGTTTAGGTTTAAGTTTAGGTTTTAGTTTAGGTTTTATTAATTATCTTTTAATATTTTATTTTAGCTCTCTTTAATTTTAGGTTTTATTTAGTTTAGGTCAGTTTTTCAATTTTGGGGTTTAGTGGTTTAGGGTTTAAGGTAGGGTCTGGGGCTGAGGGTTTATGATTTAGGGTCAGCTTTGTGTTTAGGTAGGGTTTAAAGTGGGTTTGGGTGTTGGTTAAAGGTTTAGGGTTATGGTTTAGTTTTATGTTGTGGTCAGGTTGTAGTTTAGTTGGTTGTGGTGGGTTTAGGTTAGGGTTTTTTATTTTCTTTTATTATTTTTTAAATTAAGTAAGCTCTTTAGTTTATTTATTTATTTTATTTATTTATTATTTTTTATTTTATTTGATTTAGGGGTATTTCTATTTATATTTAGTATTTATTTTATTTAGGTTTATTTATTTTAGTTTAGGGTTTATGGTTTAAAGTTTAGGTTTTGATTTAAGTCATGTTTTTTTTAGGTTTTTTTTGGCTCCTTTTAAATAAATTCATATTCAACATTTCTTCTTTTGTTTATTTAGTTTATTTTTTATATATTTTAGTTTAGTTTATTTTTTCATGTATGTTTATTTTTTATTTTTATTTAATTTAGTTTATTTTATTTAAGGTTTATTTATTTTAGTTTAGGTTTTATTTTTTAGTTTATTTTTTTAAGTTTATTTATTTTTTTATTTTATTTTCTTTAGGTTTGGTTTTATTTTTATTTTTTAGGTTTAGTCAGGTTTTATTATATTTATTTTTAGGTTTAATATATTTTATTTGATTTTAGGTTTAGGTTTAGGTTTTATTTTAGGTTTATTTTTAGGTTTTATTTTTTAGGTTTTTTTATTTTAATTTATTATATTTATTTAGTTTAGTTTTTTTATTTTATTTTAGGTTTAGGTTTAGGTTTTATATATTTTAGTTTAATTTATTTTAGTTTAGGTTTAGGTTTATTTTTTTTTTATTTAGTTTATTTTTTTAGTTTAAGTTTTCTTTTTAATTTTAGGTTTATATTTTAGGTTTTTATTTAGTTTTATTTTTATTTTATTTTTTGTTTTTTTTATTTTAGGTATAGTTTTTATTTTATTTAGGTTTTTTATTTTTTAGTTTAGTTTGTGTTTTTATTAATTTTATTTTAGTTTAGTTTTTATTTTGATTTTATTTTCTTTTTAGGTTTTGGTTTAGGTTTTATTTTATATTTTTATTTTATTTTGGTTTAGAGTTTTTATTTATTTTATTTTTAGGCTTTATTCTGTTTAGGTTTAGGTTTTTAGCTTTTCAGGGATTAGGGTTTAGTGTTTGGGGTTTAGGATTTAGGATTTTTTTTGGGTTTGGGTTTAGGTTTTGGGTTTAGGTTTAGGGTAGGTTTAGGGTTTAGTGGTTAGGGTTTATGGTAGGGTTTAGTGTTTTTTGAGTTTAAAGTTTAGGTTTATTTGGTTCCAGTTTTAGTTTAGATTTTGGGTTTGGGTTTCTTTTTAAATAGAACAAATCCATATTCAACATTTCTTCTTTATTTATTTAGTTTATTTTTTATTTATTTTAGTTTAGTTTATTTTTTCATTTATATTTATTTTTTATTTTTATTTAATTTAGTTTATTTATTTTAGGTTTATTTCTTTTAGTTTATTTTTTTAGGTTTAGGTTCAACTTTTTGTTTATTTTTAGTTGAGTTTTATTTTTATTTTCTTTTTTAAGTTTTGGATTATTTTTTATTTTTAGGTTTAGTTTTTTATATTTTAGTTTAGGTTATATTTTTTTTATTTTAGGTTTAGGTTTAGGTTTTATTTGATTTTCTTAGGTTTAGGTTTTAGATTTTATTTTAGGTTTATTTTAGGTTTTATTTTTTTAGTTTAAGTTTATTTTTAATTTATTATATTTTATTTAGTTTAGGTTTAGTAGGTTTAGTTTATTTTAGGTTTAGGTTTAGGTTTTATTTATTTTAGTTGAATTTATTTTAGTTTAGGGTTTAGGTTTATTTTATTTTTATTTTAGGTTTAGGTTTTATTTAGTTTAAGATTTAGGTTTTCTTTTTATTTATTTTAGGTTTATTTTAGGTTTAGGTTTTATTTAGTTTTATTTTATTTTATTTTAAGGTTATTTTTTTACTTTATAGTTTTATTTTATTAAGGTTTTTTATTTTTTAGTTTAGTTTGGGTTTTTATTAATTTTGTTTTATTTTAGTTTTTATTTTGATTTTATTTTCTTTTAGGTTTAGGTAGGTTGGTTTTTTAGTTTATGTTTTATTTTCTTTGGTTTAGATTTATTTATTTTATTTTATTTATCAGTTTAGGTTTAGCTTTTCAGGGTTTGTAGTGGTGTAGGGTTTAGGGTAGGATTTATGATTTTTGGGGGGGTTTAGAGCTCAGTGGTTTAGATTTAGGGAAGGAGGATTTTAGGGTTTAGGGTCATGGCTCAGGGTATGGCTGGGGTATTTTAAGGAGGGTTTAGGTGGGTCCAAGTAGGTTTAGGTCATGTAGTAAGTGGTTTTGGTTTTTTAATAGAACAAATAGATTCAACATTTCTACTCTGTTTATTTTATTTTTTAGGTTTTTATTTTTTCTATTTTTATTTAGTTTTAGTTTAGGTATATATTATCTTTAGTTTATTTATTATTTTATGTTTTGGTTTAGGTTTAGGTTTTAGTTTATGTTTTTATTTTATTTTCTTTTTTTATTTTACTTTTAGGTTTTATTTAGTTTAGGTTTAGGTTTTTAGGTTTTTAGGGTTTTAGGGTTTAGGGTTTAGGGTTGTATGGTTTGGGTTTAGGTTTAGTTAGTTTAGAGTTTAGGGTTTAGGGTTTAGTGTAGGCTTTAGGGTTTGTGGTTTTAGGGTTTAGAGTTTAGGGTTAGTTTATTTAGGGTGGGGTTTAAGGTTTAGGCTTTAAGGTTTGTGGGTTTTGTGGGTTTAGGTCAGGGTTAGGTTGGGGTTTTTTAGGTTTTGGGTTTAGGTTTAGGTTGTGGGTTTAGGGTTTAGATTTAGGGTTTAGGCAGCTCTACCCTTATTCAACTTGAATATGAAAGAATAATTATAATTGTATTAAATGCCATTGGGGTTTTCTTCATATCACTATTTGATTTGGTTCCTTCTTTGATTTGGATGGTGCTTGCTTCAAAGGCATCATAAGGTACCCTAGGACAAAGCCTTCTGGCCACTCCTCATCGTAATCCCTCACAACACTACTCCTAATTCCTATTGCAAAAATTATATTTATGTGGGAAAGTAAATCTAACTACACTTGCAAAATAGAGGTTAGCTAAATATACATATAAGCCCAAGCAGTTGTATTTATAATTTGGACTTAGCACCCTACACATGAGTAACTAAGCCACCTGTCCTAACTTGGATTATGCTTAAGGATTTTAGCAAGCAAAAAAGAGCATTCACATTTATTTTTATGTATCCCTTAAGCATAATTCCCTCAGAAAATATGATTAGCTAATATGGCCTATCATCTAGTCTACGAAGCATACACCCTAACATTTAATCTAAAATAATACATCATAAAACAAAACATATATCACATCATACACCATCCTAACTTAGAGCTAGAAGTGGTGACTTAATTCTAATGTTTGTATTAAGGCTTGTGTGGTAAGTCTTGTTAGGCATTCATGTTATATTTTCTAAGTGTAGAAGGATTCAATTTAACATGAAATGTTGCTTTTACCTGAAGTAGTTTAATTGATTTGAGAATTTTAATTAGTGTTTTTTTTCGTTTGATTACACTTAGCAACTAGGTCTTATAAAGAGGGGAAAAGAGGATTGCCCTCTTTCATCCCCACCTTAAGTCACTTTCTAAAGTATATTAATTTGATTTAGTTCTCTTTAATGAATGACTTACTAAATGATATAATTAATCCTAAGTTTTGGTTCACTTTAAATAATCATATTCAAAATGAAAGGCATCTTACGATTAATTTAATTGAATTACTACCACATGGCATATATTAAATCATTCCCTTCCAACACATGTAACATGCATATGATTTAATCCTAAGTGTACATGCAACATATTATAGCACACTTAAATGATGAATGTCTGTGTATGTTTAGAATTTATATTTTATTTGATTGAATTATTTAATCATATTAATTTAAAACTTTATCCAAATTCTTAAAAAAATGATGTAAGAATGAAATTAAATAGGCATGTGTAGTTGTTAAACCAGGGAAGTGAGGTAATCAAATGACCTCCTTGGACCTAGCTAAAGCCTCGTATTCTCGGGATGTCCAGACTATATACCTTTTGCATTCAAAAATATGTAAATTCGTATACATGAACATAGGAAGTAAGCTCCAAATCTATTGGCTAATTAATTCAACCAATTAGTCAATTATGAATGCATGCAATTTTAATGTAAAATGGGATTTCCATTCACTAATTACATATACATATACATGTACAAAGATATAGGCAAGTACATGTCATTGTTAAACTAGAGAAGTGAGGTGAACAAATGACCTCCTTGGGGCTAACTATAGCCTTGTATTCCTGGAATGTCCAGACTATATACTTGCTTTTCTTAGACACACATGGATGTATCATAAATGAGGGAAAGAAATCCATACAAATATTGTATAGTTTTTTTGATTGAATCATTTATATATATGAATTAAAGCTCTATCCAATATCTAATGTTGAAATACATAAGAATGAAATCAAATGGGTGATGCCATTGTTAAACCGTGGAAGTGAGGTAATCAAATGACCTTCTTGCTAACTAAAGCCTCGTGTTCCTGGGATGTCCAGACTATTACCCATTACCATTCAATCTTATATAAATTAACACATGAGTAGAGGAAAGAGAATTGAACATTCATACATTTAAGCTATAAGCACATGCATTTCTTATGTATTTATAACTAGCATCATAACACATATTACTATTCATTTATAAGCTGTTAAAATATATTTGGATTTAATAGTGATAATAACCATGCATATATTAAATTAAATTAACACATGCAAGCTTACATAAAGGAAATCCATTTTATTTTACTTGATTTTGAAAAGATGGATGCATGAATTCAAATGACATACCAAATTTAACATGACTGGAAAAAGGATAATAAAATATAGGCATGTGATTCATTCAAGCAAACTAGTTCTTAAGGACAATCAAATCAAATAATATTATTCAAAGCAAACCAAAGCTTCTTTATTAATTAAGCTTTGGATTTCATTTGATTTAAAGAGAAGAAGACAAATCACCACTTGTTGTTTTAAACCCATTCCCACAATAGTTATTTTATTTAATTTAAGGAAATGTAATTAAGTAAATTTATGCATTAATTAAGTTGAACCTTTAATTATATGAATTAATTACCCTTACCTATGTCACCTTAAAGTAATTAACTAAATAATTATTAGCCAACATGATATGCATGGAAAATAAACTTGCAATGATACTAGGAAATAAAAGGGGCCTAATGTAATTAGCTCATGATTAATATTTAATTAGATTAAGGACTTAATTAATTACTCATGGTTTTCCCATAAATGTGTACTAACCATAATTTCATTAAACTCCTTTAAGTTATTAAACACCCAAAGATCTACCCCATGATTTAATTAATTAAGGTCTGATGTGATTATGATTTCAATTTGATTAAGTGATTTAATTAATTAGTTAAATCTTAATTAATTTCATTTTAAAAAGGGGTGAAATGAACTTAGGGAAAGGGGTCCCAACCCTAATCCTTAGTTCACTTACTGTTGAACAATGATTAATAAACTTAATTAACTAATTTGTTAGTATTAATGAGATTAATTAATCATTAATTAACTTAAAAGAGTAGTTAAGGTTTAATTTGTCAATTTTTCTAATTAAGTGAGCAATAAATCCCAAGAAAATCATGGGAGATAGAGGTCATCCCATTAAATTAACCCACAAAATTTGGGATTAATTGCTCAAGTAATTAAGAAATTAAGCTAATAAATTTTATAATTAAACTTTTAAAACATTAATTAATGTTCAAAATTAGTTAAGATCATTTTAATTAATTATATTCTAAATACCTTTAAAATGAGTATTTATTTGCATTTTTATTTCTCATGATTTTTATGATTTTTGAAAGTTTTATTAAAAGTTTAATTAAGCCTAATTAAAGCTTAATCAGCAATGTGGCACGCTTTCCATGTGGCACCGCGGGATTGGCTACTTAAAACTTATCTGACTTAGTGCCTACGTGGTGGCAGCAGATGCGCTTTCTCATCCACCATTCGATCTAAGATCAGACAACTATCGATTAATCCCATAGCTTAATAGGATTAAATCAGATCGATCTAGTGGATCTAATCACGACCGTCCATTCCAATCACGTGGAATGGATGGTGTGTGATCTAACATCATGTGAGTGAGGGAGAATGGAGTCTATCAGATATTACTCACTTGATCCAAGCTTACAGAGCTCAGATCAACTCTAAAAGGATCCCACACCTTCTCGACATCGATCAATGGGGATCTAACAGTCAAGATTACACGAGATGCAAGTTTTCTTCAAAAAGCTCCAACCCATTTTTACCTAAGGATTAGTTTTGGAAGCATACCTCACCGGAGCTCAAGACGGGTAGCTCAAACGATTGAGGAAGCTTCATCTAGTAGAGATGAAGCCCTATTGAGCAGAAATTGGATCAATTCCTCGATGTTCTCTCGGAAGACCATGACCCATGATTTGGATCTCAGCTTTGATCGAAGTCCCACCTTCGGTGCTTGGGAAGCTTGGGGGATGGTTCATTGTTTATGAGGCCTGGAAGGTGCGTGCAAACTTAATTTGAGTTTGATGGAGAAATGGGAAGTTAGGTCGAAATGGGAGTGTCTATTTCGGATGACGAATGGCATTTTATGGGAACGAGCTAGGAATGGCTTTTAGCTTGTCTAGTACATGAGGAATAATTTTGTGTGTGTTTGAGTGGAAATGAGGCGTGTATTTCCCCAATCCTAAACCCCTTCATCTTGATCAGATGGTGGGATCGGCTTGGTGGGCCATCCCACCATCTCGGAGTCATGGGTGGCGGGGAGGAGGTGAGTTGGCTCTTTGGTTAGTTGAAGGTAAGGTTGCTAATGAGGAATCATGGGTGTCTTATGGGTTTCAAATGCTCCAATGGGGAGGGTGAGGTGATTTCACATCCCATGGGTCACCCAACCACCCTTGGGTCAGAAGTGTCCTACCACTAGGTGGACCATTGGGAGAGTACCAAGTGGCCAAGGAATGAAAATGATCACTTACATGGGTGATTTGTCTCATGTGATGCGCTTGACCCAAGGGTAGAATGGTCACTTGTATTGGATTTGATTTGGGTAGATTTGAAATGAGATAGAAGTGGGTTAGCCCAAATTTCAAGTCAATTTGAGTTGATTTGGTTAGGTTTGGCTCAATTTGACTCATTTAGGTGAAATTGAATTAGGTTGGGTCAAGTTGACCAATTGGTCAAATTAGGTCAAACCAAGGGTTGGGTCAAGTTCATATGATCATTTGGGATGTTTTGGTTCAATTGGTTTGGTTTAGTTTGGCTTTGATTTGATTTTGGCTCATTTGAATTCATTTGGGTCAAATGGAAAGTTGACCAATTTGACCAAATTGGCCAAATTGGTTTAGTTGACCAATTGAAGATAATTGTAGGATTTGGTTTCAATTAATTTAGATTTGGTTTTGATTTAGGCCAACTTTAACCTTTAGGTTAATTTGGGCTAAGTAGGTCAATTGGGTTCAATTGGGTCCAATCACGCTTTGGTCAAGTTCAACAATCAATTTGGAATGAACTTGTGCCATTGGTTGTAATCAATTTGGTTTATATTTTGATTGGGCCCAATCTGGTCTTTTATGTCAATTTGAGTCAACTTGGGTCAAGAGGGCCAATTGGGTTTGGTTTGACTCAATTGAAGGTCAAGTCATATTCAAATATTGATTTTGATTTGGTATGAATCATTGATTTCAAGGGATTTGACTTAGGTTGCAATTTGGCTTGTTTGGGTATCATATGGGTTGACTTGGTCAAATGACCAAGTTGACTTAGTTTGACCAATTTACATTTATCAACCTAGGTGATCAACAATGACGAGAGGTTTTGATGGGCTTAGTTCAATCTAATTTGGGTAGGATTAGAACTTGGCTCAAATACATCAAATTGGCACTTTGGGTCACGTTGACCAATTGTGTTTAGTTTGCTTCATTTTGGGTTGAGTTTGATTTAGTTGAGTTTATATATGGATTTGGGATTGATATATAAATTCAATTGCAATTGGGTTGGATTCAAATGGGTTTTTGTTCATTTGAACATTTCAAGTCAAAAGAGTTAAGTTGGGTTTGGTTTGGGTTGATTTTAGTTTGGCTTGATGATTGTAGATTTCATTTATATTTGTGAATATGATTGAAGGTGTGATTGATTCATAAAAAAATCAATTGAATTTGGGATTTGGATTGAAGGAATTTGGTTAAGTCCATGGAGTTGGGTCATGTGGCTGTTGGATTTTGATTTGGTTTTATTTAGTTTTGATGATTTAAATGTATATTTCATTTAAATTTGTGAAGATGATTAAAATTATGATAGATTTGGGAGAAAATCAATTGAGTTTGACTTCATTTGGATTAATATTTAGCTAAGTCCATTGGATAGATCATATGGCTTAGGAAGGGTTTTGATTTAGTTTGATTTAGTTTTGATCATTTAAATGTAGTTTTGATTTATATTTAAGAAGATGATTGATATAAATTTATTATGAGAAAATCAATTGATTTTGGATTGATTTGGATTAAGATTTGGCTAAGTCCATGGGATAGGTCATATGGCTTAGGAAGGGTTTCAAGTTTGGATTTGATCATGAGCTTCAATCATCTGGTTTTGGAATTTGGGTTTGCATTGGGATTTGGATTTGGATTTAATGCTTGAATTTAACTTGAGGTTTGGTTTGAGAAAGTGAACATGTATTGGATTTGGGTTGTAAGGTAGGTGGATTATCCTAATCCCTAAGGCATAACCTAATCCTATGGTTAACCCTTCTAAGTCCTTAGGCTTAGGTTAAGTGTTTACCTAATTATTAGAAGTGTGTTATGACTAGGGAAGTCTTAGTGTCTAGAAGACTCCTATGTCTAAGATGGGAAGTTGAATCTGCACTCCAAAAGTGAGGTCAACAGGCCTTAAGCTCCATAGTGTTGCCCTTGGAGATAGATGATTGGAAGAAAGCCAAGTTTCACATTATAGACTGATACATATTTCAATGCTTTGCTTGGGAGACCATGGATACATGAGAACAACATAGTTCCATCTTCTTTACATCAGTTTATGAAGTTTGTGAGAGGTGGGATCGTCTACTATGTCAAAGGAGATCTCAAGCCATTTATAGTTCACGAGGTCAGCATATATGAGGATGCGGCTTGCTACCTCCTCAAAATCAACAAGTCTATTATTGCAAACTTGGCCAAAGTATAAAAAAAAAGAAAAAGAAAAAGAAAGAGAAACAAAAAAAAGAGAAATTGAAAAAGAAAATAGAAGGGAGTGAAAATAGACTTGGAGGAGGAAGTGGAGCTTGACATTAGACTCCACCCACAATTCGTTAATCCATTCAAACATATGGGTAGGATAACCTGACCTCCACCGTGTGAGGAAGAGGCCATTTTGAGGCGCCAGGTAGAAAACCTCTTATTATTAGCCACCCAAGAAGATATGTCCCAGCAAGAGTATACCTGCTATCCATATAGACTTAGAATCTAGTTCATAGGATGAGTCTTATATGGTTAACACAACAACCAACTCTTCTCAACATTAGAATCCCTTGGAGGTGACACTTGAGCTAGATAGTGATGAAGACCGGGCTCCAAAGCAAAGCATAAGTGTATCCAAGTCTATATGTGAAATAGTTAGGAATCAGTTGGGAACCTTAGCTCTAACCCCCATTTTCCTCTTAAAAAGTTGTGGGTTTGGTAGTTAAGGAAGCCCCTAAGTCATCCACATGTGTGAAGACATAGAGGTTCTTTTTGGGAGCATCATCCTCAAGTCAAGAAGTTGATGTAGAACTTGAGGATGATTCATATAAAGATTTAATAGAATTACCTTTTGATTGGTACTTGGCTTGTGTTCATAATTTAGTAAAGAAAAGGTTAATCCCACATACTTGGTCATAGCACAAGTTAGACCACTTCAAAAGAATATGTAATAACAAATTCAAGGTCTCTCAATCAAGATCGGGACTAGGATTCAATATGGGTCTAATCAATGATGATTACTACTTAGTCATCACCAATCATTTCGAATCTAATAGGTTTTTTTTTCAAATCACATTAACTCATATGAGGAGCTATGCTTAGAAAGATTAGATGATCCAGATGATTTTAAAGTAAGAGATGCACCTCCAGAGTTTGAAGAAGAGATCAAGTCAACCATCGATGAGCTCAAGGAAATCAACTTAGGAACTGAAGAAGATCCATGCATGAAATACATTAGTTCTTTGTTGAATGAAATTGAAACCAATGACTTAGCTATTGAATGAGGTTAAGGACGCTTTCCATGGAGTTATGAAGAGATGCTCGGATTGGCACATACGATCCATAAACTAGCAATAGAGCTTACTACTAACCGTGAAGCAAGCTCCTAGATGCATGCAGACATAGAACAATAGGTCATTTATGAAGTCAAGAAAGTGATCGATGCTGGCTTCATCCGAGAAGAAAAATACCTTACCTGGTTAGTCAGCATCATCCAAGTTAAGAAAAATAATGGCCAAATTCACATATGCATCGATTTTAGGGATTTAAATAAGGCATGTCCAAAAGATGAATTTCCACTACCAATCCCCGAGTTGATGGTGTACATTGCCTCATCTCATGCAGTATTCTCTTTCTTAGATGGCTCATCAAGATATAACCAAATAAAGATGGCCCTTGAAGATGAAAGAAACATTACTTTTCAAACCCCGATCAAAATCTATTGCTATAAGGTCATGCCTTTGAGCCTTAAAAATGCCGGTGCTAAATACCAGTGGGCTATGACACAAATCTTCATGAACTCATTCATCATCAAGTCGAGTGCTATGTCGATAATCTTGTGGTAAAAAGTAGAGAAAAGAAAGACAATCTCTTTGACTTGAGAGTAGTTTTCAAACAGTTAAGGAAATTTAATCTCAAAATGAACCCCCTAAAGTGTGCATTTAGAGTTTGTGAAAATTCCTTTGTTGGGTCGACCCTGGTATCAAAATTGATGCGAAAAAGATCAAGGCGATATTAGAAATGCCACCCCCTAAAAGTTTAACTCAACTCAGATCATTCCAAGGGCAGTTGGCATATCTAAGATGCTCTATATCCAACCTATCAAAAGATGTCTGCCATTCTCAGCTCTTGTCAAAAAGGATGCCAAGTTCAAGTGGGATAATAAGTGTGAGCATGCCTCAAAGATATTTAAAATTTCCTGATGATGCCAAGTTCTACTAGCCTATCCCCAAAGCCGATCATACTTTACACTTGCATTAGACTCCATTATGCTTTTGGCCCAAGCCAATGACGAAGGGAAGGAAAATGCACTCTACTACCTCAGCTATCGTCTAATCTGAGGCTAATTATCCACCCATTGAGAAGCATTGCCTAGCTTTAATCTTTGCATACCAAAAGCTACAACACTACATGTTTCCTCATAAGGTGAACTTAATCTCTAAGATCAATCCATTATCGTATTTCATGACACAACCAACACTAGCAAATTTCTTAGCAGTACACCCACTTCATGCTGACTTTTCCGATGATGATGAACAAATCATGAACTTAGGGGATATTAGCATTCACCGCCGGGAGATGTACTTTGATGGTGCTTTCCTCTCAAAGAAGAGAAGAACCACAATCTACTATTCCGTGAAAGGCAAGGGTAGGAATAGTTCTCTTAACCTGCATCGTGGTGATGAGATTTTCATATCATCTATAAAATCCTTGCACCAACATCAAAGCCAAATATGAGGCTCTGATTGTCAGTCTAGAGTTAGTCGTTACTCTAAGCATCTAGAAAATCAACATCTTTAGAGATTCTCTGTTAGTTATCAACCAAATCGTTGGGTTCTATAAGGTTATAAAGCCCAAGCTCCACACTACCACAAGCACACCATTGAGTTGTTGGCCCAAATCCTAGAGGTTACCATTTTTAAGATTCCTTGAGGAGAGAACATCGTAGCATAACTTTAGCCAAGCTTGCCAAGTAGTTAGCATGCTCGGAGGATGAGTCCATATCAATAAAGGTTTAAAATAGACAAGTCTTATCCCTTATTGATATTGAACTCATCAAAAAGTACTCTCTTGAAGGGAGGTTTACCAAGAAGGAAAGGAGTTAGATTAGAGGCAACCATTCATGGATTACCTAAATAAAAGCAAACTACCTCAAGAGAAGTCCCAAGCCTATCGATGAAGCAAAGCACTTTCTTATGCTGTGGATGGTGTCTTGTACCAACGATCTTTCGATCATGTGGTTACATTATTTAGACAAGCATGAAGCACGTAAAATCATGATCGAGGTACACTCAAGATTATATAGAGCTAACAAATTCGATCTGAAGATGAAAGCCAAGATCAAGAAGCTAGGATACTACTGGACATTGATGATCAAAGATTGTATGGATATGACTAGGAGAGGCCATCAATGTCAAATACACTATGTGGTCTTGCACCAACCACCCAACATTCTACATCCTACATTGGCCTCATGGCCAATCAAGTGTTGGGGGTACCAACTTAGTGGGTCCGATTAATCTTACTTCCAAGGGTCATCTCATCTTAACTACTTTTCCAAATGGGTGAAGGATTCCACTCGAGAGGTCATAGCTCATCATGTTCTCCAATGTTTTAGGAACCATATCGTATATATTTTCAGAGTGTCTTGATGAATTATCTCTGATAATGGTACTGCATTTAAGAGCACCGAGATCAAAGATAGCATTTGTCCTGTCATAAATAGATTATTCTGATGATCAGTTTCGCTTGGAAAGTTGTAAGCTTACATGCTTTCTTTCTAGATTGATCATTTCACACTAACGGGCACCTAAGCTTGATTTATAGATTATAATACAACATCGGATGTTGACTTAAATTTAAGTCAACCCCTTACCTTAAATTTGGTCAAATCCATCATCATCTCTTATTAATCAAGATTTTTATGAATTATACGTACAAACTCTACTACATCATATTATAACAAACTAAAATATGCTAAACAACAAGTAGTAATACACAAGTATGCTATAATGCAAGATGCTACACTATGTTATGGCATCATATATTATAATACACTATAACAAATTACATTATATTATATTGCATATCACATCAGAAGAGATTGCTTAAGATAAAAAATCATAAAATTAGTCTAAACAATAAAAAACTATATATTTTAGTCGTATCACTTACATATTTTAAGTTGAAATAATATATTATGTTGCCATGCTCTACCTATTATTAATTTGGCCAAATTCTAACATTTTAAAGTCTCACTTATGATGCTACAACATATAATATTTATTTTGAACATAAAATCTTACTTTTTAGTCTACAAGTGGCGTAGCACACCTTTGGTACTACAACCCACTTCAAAATTTAATAAATTTCATCATTTGATTTATTAAATTAATATTTTTATGATTTATATTAATATAGACTATATAATACCATAATATACTAAAACATTTCAAAACATCTTATAACATCCAAAAACTCATCTCTACATGCTCAAATATATGATGATACATTATACTATAATATCTGGTATTATAATATGATTTTGGGTTTGGGTTTAGTGTATTCAAATCTATAATAGTCAAGAGAAAGTCTCTTGAAGACATTTTCTTTAGCTACCATAACTATGTTAAGAAATATGTCATTCTTTAGATCTACTCAATGACATCTTTATTCAAGGTTTATTAGTTGGGTTTAGGGTTTAGTTTAGGGATTAAGGTTTAGGGTTTAGGGTTTGGGGTTTAGGTTTAGGGTTTCGGGTTTAGTGTTGCAAGTTTTAGCATTTATGATTTATGGTTTTAGGATTTAGGGTTTAGGGTTTAAGGTTTAGGGTTTAGTGTTTTAGTGTTTAGGGTTTAGGGTTAGGTTTAGTGGTTTTTAGGGTTTAGGGTTTATGGTTTTTAAGGTTTAGGGTTTAGGATTTAGGTTTAAGGTTTAAGGTTTAAGTTAGGGTTTAGGTTTAGGTTTTTTTAAACAAAGAACAAATTCAATTTCAAAAATTTCTTCTTTTTGATTTAATCAACCAAGTAGCACCCCCTAGGTTTTCTAAGACACAAATAATGACATTGATAAAAAATGGGCACCCATAGAGCAAATCAAAAACCCTAGATAGGTAGAACCATCTCTATTGTAAATACACTATTCCATAAGAAATAGATCAGATCGACCGTTCTTCAATTTTTCTAGTTTCCAGAAAAACCACCCTCACCTTTCAAGTAATGGGATCTGCCATCATATCCCGGATCTCTTCCTCCTCCACCACCATGGCTATAACCTTGGTCGCTCCTCCCACCTCTATAACCATGCTCGACCACCACTCCTCCATATCCACCATCACCTCTAGATCCCCCACCACCACTATGATAACCACCACCTCCACCTTCACCTCCACCGCCAGATTTACACTAAGCCTAGTTCATAGTGATGTTCCTGCCAACAAGTTTCTGCCCATTCTTAGGGTTTAGGGTTAGTTTGGGGTTTAGGTTTAGGTTTATGTTAGTTTAAGGCTTAGGTTTAGGGTTTAGATTTTGGGGTTTAAGGTTTAGGGTTGTAAGTTTAAGGGTTTAGGGTTTAGGGGTTAGGGTTTATGGTTTTAGGGTTTAGGGTTTAGAGTTTTAGGGGTTTAGGTTTAGTTTAGGTTTAGAGTTTAGGTTTTAGTGTTGTGGTTTAGTAGGGTTTGGGAGGGTTTGTGGGTTTAGTGTTAGGGTTTATGGTTTTATTTTTAGGGTTTAAGGTTTATTGGGTTTAGGTTTAGGCTTGGTTTTAAGTTTAGTTTATAGTTTGGGGTTTAAGGTTTTAACAAAGAACAAATTCAAATTCAAAATTTCTTCTTTGATTTAATCAACTAGCACCCCAAGTTTTCTAAGACACAAGCAATGACATTGATAAAAAATTAGCACCCATAGAGCAAATCAAAAACCCTAGATAGGTAGAACCATCTATACTATAAATACATTATTCCATAAGCAACCGATCATATCAGCCATTCTTTAATTTTTCCAGTTTCCATCAACCACCCTCTCGAGTGGATGCCATCATATCCCCAATCTCTTCCTCCACCACCACTATAACCTCTGCTCCTCCCGCCTCTAACCACCACTCGACCACTACCTCCATATCCACCACCTCCAGATCCCCACCACCATGCAATAACCACGCAAGATCTGAGCCTGGCTGAGTGATGTTCGCCATCAAGTTTCCACCCATTCTGGGTTTAGGGTTAGTTTGGGGTTTTAAGTTAGTTTGGGGTTTAGGGTTTAGATTAAATTTTGGGGTTTAAGGTTTAGGGTTAGTTTGGGTTAGGGTTTGGGGTTGGGTTTTGGGTTTTAGGGTTTATGGTTTGTGGTTTAGGTTTAGGGTTTGTGTGGGTTTAGGGTTTAGGGTTGTGGTTTATGGTTTAGGATGGTTTAGGGTGGGTTTAGTTTAGGGTTTAGGTTTTGGGTTTGTAGGGTTGTAGTTTAGGGTTGCAGTTTAGGTTTGGTGTTTAGTGTTAGTTTTAGGGTTTAAGGTTTAATATTTAGGGTTTATGATATATTTTTTTAAATTAAGTAAACCAGTTTAGATTTATTTAGTTTATTTTTTGATTATTTAGTTTATTTTTTGTTTATTTGAGTTTATTTTAATTTTATTTTATTTATTTATTTATATTGCTTGATTTAGTTTATTTATTTTAGGTTTTTTTTAGTTTATTTTTTAAGTTTAGGTTTATTTTTTAGTTTTATTTTTATTTTATTTTTTAGGTTTTGGTTTTAATTTTCATTTTTACTTTTAGGTTTAGGTTTTATTTTAGGTTTAGGTTTTAGGTTTTACTTTAAGTTTATTTTAGTTTATTTTTTTAGTTTAGGTTTAGTTTTATTTTTAGTTTATTTTATTTTATTTAGTATAGGTTTAGATTTAGGTTTAGGTTTATGTTTAGGTTTTATTTATTTTATTTTATTTTAGTTTAGTTTAGGTTTATTTTATCTTGTTTATTTTATTTTTATTTAGGTTTAGGTTTTTTTGGTTTAGGGTTTAGGTTTTTTTTTAGGTTTATTTTTTAGGGTTATGCTTTTTATTTAGTTTTTATTTAATGTTATTTTAAGTTTATTTCATTTTTATTTTAGGTTTAGTTTTTATTTGATTCAGGTTTTTTATTTTTAAGTTTAGTTTAAGTTTTCCTTTTTTTATTTTAGTTCAATTTTATATTTTATTTTATTTTCTTTTTAGGTTTAGGTTTAGGTTTTAGTTTTAGTTTTTTATTTTATTTGATTTTATTTTTGTATTTTTGTTTATGTTTTCTTATTTCTTTTATTTTTGATTTTATTTAGCTTAGGTTTAGGTTTTAGCTTTTGGGTTTAGGGGTTTAGGGTTTAGGTTTAGGTTTAGGGTTTAAGTTTTAGTTTAGGGTTTAAGGTTTTATTTTTATTTTAACAGAACAAATTCATATTCAACATTTCATCTTTTGATTTCATCTACCAAGTAGCACCCCAAGTTTTCTAAGACACGTTTACAACATAGATAAAAAATGAGCACCCATAGAGCAAATCAAAATCCTAGATAAGTAGAACCATCTCTATTATATACACACTCCATAAGCAGATCGATCGGACATTCTTCAATTCTATAAATCCCATCACAACCACCCCAGCCTCTCTAGTAGCAGGATCAACCATCATATCTTCGATCTCTTCCTCCACCACCAACATGATTGTAACCTCCGCCGCTCCTCCCGCCTCCATAACCACCACTGCTCTGACCACCAACTCCATATCTACCAGCACCTCTAGATCCCCCACCACCACTATGATAACCACCACCTACGCCTTCATATTCGCCTCCACCACTAGATCTAGACTGAGCCTAGTTGATGGTGATGTTCATGCCGGCATGGTTATGCCCATTCTTAGGGTTTAGGTTTATTAGGTTTTAGGGTTTATGTTTATTTTTTAATTTATTTAGTAAGTTTAGGTTTAGGTTTAGTTTGGGGTTTAGGTTAGGGTTGGGTTTTTTAGGGTTTAGGGTTTTAGGGTTTATGCTTTTAGGATTTAGGGTTTAGGGTTTTAGAGTTTAAGGTTTAAGGTTAGGGTTTAGGGTTTAGGGTTTAGGGATAGTTTAGGCTTTAGGGTTTTTTAGGGTTTAGGGTTTAGGGTTAGTTTTAATGCTTAGGGTTTAGGATTTAGGGTTTAGGGTTTTGCTTTTAAAATTAAGTAAACTAATAGGTTTAGGTTTATTTAGTTTATTTTTTTATTTTACTTTATTTTATTTTTTATTTTTATTTAGGTTTATTTTTATTTTATTTAATTTAGTTTAGGTTTTTTATTTTAGTTTACTTTTTAGGTTTAGGTTTAGGTTTATGCTTATTTTTTAGTTTAGTTTTATTTTTTATTTTATTTTATGTTTAGGTTTATTTTTTTTATTTAGGTTTAGGTTTTATTTTATTTTTTTGGTTTAGGTTTAAGGTTTTATCTTATTTATTTTAGGTTTTATTTTAGTTTCTTTATTTTATTTAGTTTTGGGTTTAGGTTTAGTTTATTTTAGGTTTAGGTTTTATTTTATTTAGTAGTTTAGTTTATTTTATTTTAGGTTAAGGTTTATTTTATTTTATTTTATTTTAGGTTTAGGTTTTTTTAGTTTAATTTTAAGTTTTATTTTGAGGTTTATTTTTAGGTTTAGTTTTATTTTATTTTATTTTAGGTTTATTTTATTTTATTTTATTTTAGTATTTATTTTAGGATGTTATATTACAATCTTGACTATCCAACATTAAATTTAAGTCAACCCCTTAGTTGGATGTTGTTTAGCACCTCTTATTCAATCCTTAGTTGGATGTTGACTTAAATCTGATGCAAATTTTGTTACATTTTATTTTCATTTTTGGATAATCAATTTGACACAGGCTTATGGATTCATATACCTAATACATGAGAAATTAGATTATGAGCCAAAATCAGCAAGATAAGGAGGTGTATTTCCACCATGGCTCTTAAGGGTCAAGCCATGTTCTTGGCAAGGAAGCCCTCCAATCAAGAGTGAAATAATATGCTTTTATGCATGATGTGAGAAAAGTAATATAACATCCAAATTGCTAATTTTTTATCTTGATTTATAGCCTAAGCTTTAGGTGAGGTTATGAGTTAATTTGAATTGATTAGTTGGATAGAAGATTTATTTTCCTAAGAGCCTAATCATCATCAGACATACATCAAAGAAAGAAATAAACTAGGAAAAGATGTCATCTTAATCTAAACAAACATCAAGAATTTATAAAGCTAGTGCAAAAGAATAAGAGGCCATTTATGGTTGGGCTCCACGACAAACCCGAAAACAAATTATTGACCCTTATACAACCTGTGATTACAAATGAATAAATTACAATCAAGAAGGAATTCATTGTTATGGGGGTCTTTATTCTTCATTCCTTCTTTCTTCTTTTTTCTTTCTTATTTCTTATTTCTTATTTCTTCTTTCTTCTTTCTTCTTTCTTATTTTGCTTGGATTAAATGTGGTTGCCCCATATGCTTCACATGGTACATAAGACATAGTCTTATAACCAATGTTCATCCTAATATCCCATAATAATCATTCCAAAATCCTAATTGTAAATTACATGAAAATGGGAAAAAGAAAATCTAACTAAAACCTGCAAAACAGAGATTAGCTAAACAAACCATATAATCCCAAGCATGTGTAAATAAAAATTGGACTTAGCACCCCACACATGGGTAACCAAGTCCACCTAGCCTATTTTTGGATTATGCTTAGGGGTATAAGCACCTGCACAACAAAAGCATTTTATATTTTTATTATAGCGCCCCTTAAGCATAATCCCATGTAGAAGACAATGGTTAGACTAAGATCACCCTACCATTTAGTCAACGCACATACACCCTAACATCCAGACTAAAATAATACATCACAAAAAAAAGCAAACATCAAACCATGCACTGCCCTAACCTAAGGCTAGAAGTGGTGACTTAGCCTAATGTGTGTGTTATTTAAGGTTTGTGTGGT
Source organism: Cymbidium sinense (assembly GCA_021442155.1). Taxonomy (NCBI): domain Eukaryota; kingdom Viridiplantae; phylum Streptophyta; class Magnoliopsida; order Asparagales; family Orchidaceae; genus Cymbidium; species Cymbidium sinense. The sequence continues at coordinate 322,008,168 of CM038214.1, read as the reverse complement.
ATGTTTAGCTAGCCTTTAAGGTTGAAATTTTCTAAGTATGAAAAATGTTCAACTTAGAGGGTTGTTTCATTTAAGTGACTTAGTTGATTTGGTTGATTTTTATTTTGTGATTTGATTAGGTTTGAATGAACCTACAATTAATTACTAAGTGTTGTAAAGAGAGGAAAATAGAAGAGAACTTTCCTTTCCTCCCTACCTTAAGTAATTTCTAAGGTAGATTCATATTTAATTTTTGTTTAGTGATTGTTTTATTATGTGTTTTAATTAATCCTTAGTTTAGATTTTCCCTAAACAAACCTATTCAAAAAGAAAGGCATTTTAAGATTATGTAAAGTGAAATACTATCACAAACACACAACACTTGATTTCTTTCCCAACATGTTTAACATGCATATGGATGAATCCTAAGCATATCTATACATGAAAATGGAAGTGTTTAGCACACCTTAATGATGAATGCTAAGGGATGTTACTTAAGAAAATTTGGATGCTTCATGATGCATGATTTTGTTAAGTAGAAAAAGAGTGATTCTTTTATCCATTTTTCATATGCACATTTACAAGTATAAAAGACATAAGTGAGTGCCATTGTTAGCACCAGTGATGTAAGGTACAAGACCTACTTGGCTACTTAAAGCGTATTTGTTGTCCATACTAATATATCTTAAATACATGTCATGTAAAAAAGGAAATGCATGGAAAGAGAATCATGCAAAAAGTTTATGTTTGTTTGATTTTGGTTTGATTGTTTAGTTTATATGTGTGATGTGGAATTCCTTCTTAAGTCATGCCATAGGAGTGTATAGGAATGGATTTAAGCAAGTGTTATGTCCCTTCCAAATGGACTATACACTTTGCAAATCCTATACAATTCTATGTTAAGAAAGAGAGGGAGAATCACATACCACATTTTATACTATTCATATGCAAGCTCATAAATAATCATAAGTAGCATACTTTTCAGTTATGATGTTTGATTTATAAGTTTTGAAAATAATTTTGGATTTAGTAGTCATAATAGCCATTTATAATCTTACTTTAGCCAAAACATGCAATTTGACATAAAGGAAATATTTCATTTTTAATTTGATTTTTGAAAGGCATGAATGTATGATTTTCATATGACATACACATTTAGCATGCTAGGAAAGAAATAAAGTGATCAAAGCATGTGAATTCATTCACCCTAATTAATTCCTAAAGACAATCTTATGAAATAGGATTATTTAAAGTAAATCAAATTTATTTTAAAGAGATTTTTGTTTATTTGAGTTTGATTTGAATTTAGGAAATGTGAAAGAGTTTGTTGATTTGAACCCATTTCCCCCATGTGTGAGTTCATTTAGTTTATTTTTAGAACCATTAGATGATTTTTATATTTTGTTTAAGTTAAGGTGTGAATTAAGTGCATTAATTAGGTTACTGCACACTTTAACATATTTAATCAAATAATTATGAGCCAATGTATGACATAAAACCACATAAGGAATTTAAATAAATGCACCTAGGAAAGAATGGGCCTAATGCAATTGGCTCACAATTAATGATGAATTAAGCTAAAAGGTTTAATTTAAGTACTTTCATAACCCTTCCCACACATGTGGGTTGGATTTTGATTTCCTTAAGTTACTTAGGTTATTGAACACCTAAGCACCTACCCAAGATGAATTGGTTAAGTTCTAAAATGTTTTGAAAATTTTATCAAGTTAATTAAGTAGGTGATTAATGGATTAGCCCTTAATTAAGTTTAGATTAAAGAAGAAAGGGGTTTAAGGAATAGCTTAAGAAAAGTATCCCAAAATTATTCCATAAACCTCATGTTCACTTAAGCAAAGCTTAATTAACTTAATAAAGGGATTAAACCACTGTTCACATGTTTAATTAAGCTTAATTACATTAAGAGAGTGATTAAGGATTCATTAATTTATTTTTCTAATTAACTCATCAATAAATCCCAAGAAAATTAGGGGAGGCACAGGTCATCCCACTAAATGCATCTGAGAAATTTGAAATGAATCAATGCCTTAATTAGGGTTTTAGGGTTATTAAGTTTTCACTACAACCCTAATTAAGGAAAAATCATTGTTCAAAATTGGAAATAATTTTAGATTATTTACTGAATTATCTTCATAATGAATTTTATTTTATATTTTTTATTTTCTACATTTAGTTATGTTATTTTGAAGATTCAAGTGATTAAGGAATTAATTAAAACCCCTAATTAATAATTAATCCGCCATGTGGACCTTACACGCTTTCCACATGGAGAGGATTCGCTATTTAGGTAATCACATCCAATGATCATGCATATATGCTTTCTCCTCAATCATCCAATCGAAGATCGGATGGTCCACATTAAATGGTTCTAATAGGATGAATCGGAGGATCCTACGTGATCGATCAGGACCATCCATCTAAAATGTGATGGATGGCGTGATTTGAGAGCTCTCCTGGGGAGAGGGCAACCGCCCACTAGCAAGATCTGAGCGAATGAGCTTGGATGAGCTCAAACTTACCCACACCATCTAGAGCAAGCACAAGTAGATCTAATGGCCAATTTTACTTTGGATGAAAATTCCTTTCACAAAGGACCAAACACTTCCTATTCTTGGTTTGAAGGCATACCTCACCGAGGCTATCACTGCTCTCAACCAAGGTAGCTTCGAGTGAGATAAACCTGTTGAAGGTTTGAGGGCTTGAGGTTGAGTGGACCCTTCAATTGGTCAAAGTCCCTTCAAATGCTTGCCTTGATCAAACTCCCCTCTCATGCCTTGAGAACTTGGATGAAGGTTTGAGTGAGCTTGATTAGGTTCTCAAGGTGCTTGAAGGATGAATTGAGCTCTCTAGGAGTATTTGGATGAGATGGAAATTCAAAGGAGCTTCCTATTTTGATTTAAGGGAAACTAAAATGGAGAAATGGAAGTAGGAGGCTTGGAGGAGCTTGCAATTGCTTTCTCGGCTTTCTTAGCTTCAATCGAGTGTGTGAGTGTGAAAATGAAATGAAATTAGGGGCAGTATATCTCCCCCTTGAAGGATCAAACGACCGAGCATGACTTTACCATTTTGGATCAATCGGCTTGATTCAATGGGTTATTTTGGCTATTTGAACTTGCACATGGCTCAATTTTGATAGAGAAAGGTAGTGGAGAGGTTTCCATGTGCAAAATAAGGTGGAGGAATGATTCTCATGTGCTTATCTTCAAGTGAGTTGTCAGTTTGGCCATTGGGTTAGGTTTGGCTAACCCAAACCCATTAGGTCATGTGCACTATGCTCACTAGTATCTACTTGGTCCACTAAGAGGGTGCCAAGTGTCCATGAAGAGGATTTGACCAAATTTTAAGTGAATTTGGCCAAGAATTACACTTTGACCTAAGGATAAAATGGTCATTTGGCTTGGGTTTCAGTTTGAATATGTTTGGTATGATTGAAAATGGGTTGGGCCAAATTTCAATGAATTTGGAATCTATTTAATATGATTTGGCTCATGGTGACCCATTTAGATCAAATTGGGTCAAACCAAGGGATGGGTCAAGTTCAAATGATCATATGAATTGATTTGGTATCTATGTTTCCAATCAATTTGGTTTATATTTGGATATAGTTTAGTTTGACATTTTAGGTCAAGTTAGGTTCATGGTCAATTGGGCTAGGTTGGGTCTAATTGGCCAATTGAAGCTTTGGTCAAGTTCAACAAGTGATTTGGAATGAACTTGGTCCATTGGTTTCAATCAATTTGGCTTAGATCAAGTTTTGACACATTTTAACTTTTTAGGTCAAGTTGGGTCAACTTGGGTCAAGTGGCCAATTGGGCTAGGTTAGGCTAAAATGATGACTTGGTCAAGTTCAAACATTGATCATGAATGAGTTTTGATCAATGGTTTCAATGAATTTGGCCTATAGTGGATTTTGGCTAGTTTAGGTTTTATTTTGGCTAATTGTTGACTTGGTCAACCCTTAGGTTTGACTTAGTTTGACCCAATTTGAGTGATTGATCATCTCATGATGATTGTTGCTCATAATGTGATTCTTAGGCTTATTTCAATCCAATGTGGGTAGGATTAATTTGGCTCAAAGGGGTTTTAGGTCACTTTGGGCCAAGTGAGCCTAAGTTGGTCATTGACTTGATCAAGGCTTGAATCAAGTTTGATTGAACTCACATATGGACTTATGATTGAAATATAAATCCATTTTCAAGTGATTTGGAGTCAAATAGGTTTTGATTCATTTAGCAATTTCAAGTTAAAAAGGGTGAACATTAGTTTGATTTGGGTTTGATTTTTGAATTTAGTTTTGGTTTGATGATTAAATTTTATGTTTATATTTGGATTCATGATTGAAGGATTGATTGAATCATTAAGAAAAATTAAGGGTTTGGCTTGATTTGAATTGGATTTGGCTAAGTTCAAGAATTTGACTTGAAAGGCTTAAGTTGAATTTTGGTTGAATTTGGATTTAATTTTGAATTAACTTTTGGATATTTGAATTTATATTTCATTTATATTTGTGAATATAAATGAGAATATAAATGGGTTATGAGAAAATCTCTTGAATTTGAATTGATTTAGATTTGATTCAAGCTAAGTCCATAAGATGAAATTAAAAGGGCTTAGGAAAGATTTTTGAACTTGGAATTTGGAATTCAATCATGGGTTTCAATCATTTGGAATTGATTTGAGTTTGAAGAAAATCAATCAAGTTGGAATTGATTTGAGTTTTGATGTTGATTTGATTTTGTGTTTGACTTAAAGGAAGGAATTGAGGAGTTGGTTCAAGCTATAGGCAAGTTTTCCTTACACCCCAAGGCATGACCCATTCCACTAACTCTTCTAAATCTCTAGGGTTAGGTTGAGTGTTCACCTAATCACTTGAAGTGTCTTAAGACTAAGGAACTCTTAAAGTCTAAGAGAAGTCCAACGTTTAAGATGGAGGGGTTGAGAGCTCATTTTAAAAATGAGGTCAATAGAGACTAGATCTTGTAGGGTATGATTAATGACTTAAATCTAATGCAAATTTTATTATGTTTTTATTTTTATTTTTGGACAATTGAATTGACACAGGCTATAGGATTTATATTCCTAATGCATAAAAAATTTGATTATGGGCCAAAATCAATAAGAAGGAGGTGTGTTTCCACCATGGCTCTCAAAGGTTAAGCCAAGTTCCCTGGCAAAGGTGGAAGCCCTCCATAATAAGAGTGAAATAAGATGCTTTTTATGCATGATGTGAAGCATATAGCATCCAGCTAAGGGATTGCTAAATCTTTTATATTGATTTGTAACCTAGGCTTTAGGTGAGGTTATGAGTTATTAAATTTAATTTTGAGTTGTTTAATTGGATAAAAAATTTATTTTTTTAATAGCCTAATGGCATCCAGGCCATTCATCAATCAATGAAGAAATTAAGAAAATCATGTCATCTTAATGCACAAGCTAAACAAACATCAAATAATTTATAAAGCTAGCACAAAAAAAATAAAAGGCTTTTATGGTCGAGCTCCACCGTATAAACCCAAAAACAAATTGGGTAGCTGAGCTCTACCCTTATACAACCCGGATTATAAATGAATTGATTACAATCAAGGAGGAATTTATGTTATGGTGGTCTTCATTCTTCATTTCTTCTTTTATTCTTTTCTTCTTTTCTTTCTTCTTTTTTCTTTTGGTTGGTTGGGATTTGTTGTCAAAGGCTACATGGTACATAAGACATAGTCTTATGACCAATGTTAATCCTAATCTCCCATAACATTCATTCCAAATCCAAATTACAAAATTACATAAAAATAGTAAAAGTAAATCTAACTAAAATCTGCAAAATAGAGATTAGCTAAACAAATCACATAATCCCAAGCATGTATATAAATAAATTGGACTTAGCACCCCACAAATGGGTAACCAAGTCCACTGCCTATTTTGGATTATGCTTGGGGTATAAGCAACCTGATAAAAAAAGCATTTATATTTTATTATAATGCCTTTAAGCACAATCCCCTACAGAAGATATGGTTAGACTAGGATCGCCCTACCATTTAGTCTATGCACATACACCCTAACATCCAGACCAAAATATCACATCACAAAACAAAATCAAGCATCAAACTATGTACCGCCCTAACATAGGACTAGAAATGGTGACCTTGCTTAATTGTGTGTCATTTAAGGCTTGTGTGGTATGTCATAGCTAGGCTTTAAGGTTAGAGTTTTCTAAGTGTGGAAGGGTTCAACTTACAGGGTGGTTTCATTTAAGTGATATAGTTGATTTGGTTAAGTTTTATTTTATGATTTGATTTGGTTTGAATGAACCTACACTTAATTACTAAGTGTTGTAAAGAGAGAAAAAGGAAGAGAACTTCTCTTCCTCCCTACCTTAAGTAACTTCTAAGGTTGATTCATTAATGATTTTATTTAGTGAATGTTTATTATGCATTTAATTAGTCCTAAGTTTAGATTTGTTCTAAATAAACCTATTCAAATAAGAAAGGAATAATAGGATTAATTAAAGTGAATTACTATCACAAAACACACAACACTTTATTTCTTTCCAACATGTGTATCATGCACATGAAATGATCCTAAGCATATCTATACATGCAAATGTAAATATTTAGCACATCTTAATGATGAATGTTAAGGGATGTTTCTTAAGAAAATTTTGATGCTTTATGATGAATGATTTTGTTAACTAGAAAAGAGAGGGATTCTTTTATCCATTGATCAAATGCACATTTACATGTATGAAAGACATAAGTGAGTATGACACCATTATTTTCTACAGGGGTGTAAGATAGGACCTACTTGGGGCTACTTAAAGCCTCGCAACCCCGAGATGTCTAGACTACTATAACACTTTTCTTAAATACATGTGCATGTACAAAAAGAATTTAATGGAAAAAGAGTCATGCAAAACATTTTAATATTTGATTTGGTTATGCAATTTACATGTGTAAATGTGAAGATCCTTCTTGAATGATAACGTAGGAATGAATAGGAATAGATTTAAGCAAGTGTTGTGTTCTTTTCAATATTAACTATACACTTTTCAAATCCTATTCAAAACTATGTTAAAAGAAAGAGAAGGAAAAGTCACATAATGCACATTTTATGTTATACTCACATGCAAGATTATAAGTAATCATAAGTAGCATACCTTTCATTTGTAATATTTGATTTATAAGTTTTGAAAATAATTTTGATTTAATAGTGATAATAGCCATTCATATTCTTACTTTAGCCAAAACATGCAATTTGACATAAATGAAACATTTCATTTATTTTGATTTTTCAAAAGGTATGAATGCATAAGTTCACATGGAAAACAACATTTAACATACTTGGAAAGAGATAAAGTGATGTAAGCATGTTATTTTATTCACCCTAATTAATTCCTAAAGACAATCCTATGGAATGAGATCATTTAAAGAGAATCAAAATTATTTAAAGAGATTTTTATTTTTGTTTTGAGTTTGATTTGATTTTAGGAAATTTGAGAAAGGTTTTCTGGTCCTAACCCATCTCCCACATATGTGAATCAATTTAGTTTAATTTTAGAACCATTTGATTGACTTTAGGTTTTTCTTGGGTTAAGGTGTGCATTAAGTTCATTAATTATCCCTTACCTACACCACTTTAACATAATTATTTAAACAATTGTGAGCCAACATATGATATTCATCCACATTGAATTTAAATCAACAATTCACCTAAGAAAGAAAGGGGCCTAATGCAATTGGCTCACAATTATTGATTAATTAAGCTAAAGGGTTTAATTAAGTACTTTCATAACCCTTCCCACATGTTGGTTGGATTTGATTTCCTTAAGTTTACCTTAGGCTTTTGAACACCTAAGGATCTACCCAAGAAAGGATTGATTAAGTTTAGATTGATTTTGAAAATTTGATTAAGCTAATTAAGAAGATCATTAGTGGATTAATCCTTAATTAGGGAATAAGGAGGAAAGGGGTTTAGGGAATAGTTTAAGGAAAATATACCAAAATTACTTGATAAACCTCCTAATCACTTAAACAATGTTTAATTACCTTAATTAAATTATTAGAACACTATTCACATGCTTAATTACCCTTAATTACATTAAGACAGTGATTATGGATTCATTAATTAATTTCCCTAATTAACTCAATAATAAATTCCAAGAAAATTAGAGGAGGCAGAGGTCATCCCACTAAATATGCTTGAGAAGTTTGGATTTAATTAATAAAATGATTAGGGAGTAATTAGGGTTATTAAGATTTTAAATAAACCCTAATTAAGGAAAATTCACTGTTAAAAATCAATTAGAAAAAAATTTATGTTGTTCCTCACTGAATTATCTTGAAAATGAGCCTCATTTATATTTTTTTTTATTTTTCTACATTTAGTTATGTATGTTTGAAGTTTCAATAAATAATAGGTCATTAAATCCCCTAATTATATAACTAATCTTGTCGGCACCACGTGGACCGTTGACAAAGACTCGCTTCCATCGGCGTGTGCTTCCACGTGAGATTGGTTATTTAAGTAGTCAAATCAAGTGCCGCATCGCCCAAAGCATGTATTTTTTCGACCATCGATCAAGGATCGGATGGTCGATTAAAATTATAGTTTCTAAAGGAATTAATCATAGGATCTAATTAATCAAGATCATCCATCCAAAACACCTGTGTGGTCCCATGATTCATCCCCGCCTCTCCTATGAGAGATGGAGGCCGCCGTCCATGGTTTGACCGAGCTCACTTGAGCTGGATTAGGGCTAGATTGAACACACACCATCTGGAAGCAAGGAGAAACACATCCAACAGTGTAATTTAATTAGGATTAAAGTTCCCTTCATAAAGGACCAATGATTTTCTAAGTTAAGCTCAATTTTGATTCATACCTCACCAGAGGCTATCACTAGCACTTCCAAATGTTGAGGTAGCTTTGTCTAGTGGAGACAAAACCTTGTTGAAGGTTTGAAGGCTTGAGATGAAGTGGATCTTCTTATTGATCAAAGCTCCCTTTAATGGCTTGCAGCTTTGGTCGAACTCCGCCTTCCCATGGCTTGGATGCATGGTATTTGACTTGGGTGAGCTCAATATCCCTTAATGGTGCTTGCAAGAGGAATTGAACTTTATGGAGAATTGAGTGAGTTTTGATTTCCCTACCTCCTTATTTTAGCTTAGGTAAAATCGAGAAGAGAAATTGGGAAGAGCTCGGGGATTGCTTGAGAGAGCTTAAGGAACTTGCCTTAGGTCTCTCTGGCTCAATCAAGTGCAAGTCAAGTGAATTGGAATGGAATTAGGGGAAGTATATCTCCCCCTACTTGAATCGGATGGTCGTGAGCTTACATGCCATTTTGATCAAATTGATCTCATGGAATGGGTTTGTTAGTCGTTGGGGTACCATGTGATTCGGTTTGTGGGGAGAGTGTAGTGGAGGAGTTGCTATGTGCTAAAATGAGTGTGGGAGTGATTCCATGTGCTCATTTTCCATTGGGTGGTCAGTTTTGGCTTTGGGTTGGGTTCGGCTGATCCAAATCTATTGGGTCATGTACATCACATTCCTTGGTGTCCAAATGGACCACTAAGAGGATGTCAAGTGGCCATGAAAGGATTTGACCAAATTCCAAGTAGAATTAGCCATAGGTTACCCTTTGACCTAGGGGTAAAGTGGTCATTTGGCTTTGATTTCAATTTAGGCAAATTTGGAATAGTTGAAAAATGGGTTAATTTTGAATTAATTTGGTGTTGATTTGATATCATTTGGCTCATGTTCACCCATTTAGGTCAAAATGGGTCAACTTGGGTCAAGTTGACCAATTGGTTAAATTGGGTCAAACCAAGGGTTGGGTCAAGTTCATATGACCATTTGAAATATTTTGGTATCATTAGTTTGGTTCAATTTGATTTGTATTTATTTTTGTTTCATTTGAATTCATTTAGGTCAAATGGGTCAAGTTGACCAATTTGACCCATTTGACCCAATTAAGTTAGGATGGGTTGGTTTAGGCTTGGTTGGTCATTTGAAATATTTTGCTAGCATTGGTTCTAATAAATTTTGGTTAGTTTGATTTTGGCTTGATTTAAACTTTTAGGTCAAGTTCTTCAATGCCAATTGTGTCTAGTTGGCCAATTGAGGCATTGGTCAAGTTGAATAAGTGATTTAGAATGAACTTGACCCATTGGTTGTAATTGATTTGTCTTAGATCAAGATTTGACCCATTTTGACTTTTTAGGTCAACTTGGGTCAACTTGGGTCAAGTGGCCAATTGGGCTAGTTTTGGCTCAAATGATGACTTGGTCAAGTCTAATCATTGATCATGAATTGATTTTGATCAATGGTTTCAATCAATTTAAGCTATGGTGAATTTTGGCTAGTTTAAGTTTCATTTGGGTTAAATGTTGACTTGGTCAAAGGCTATGTTTGACTTAGTTTGACCCAATTTGAGTGATTGATCACCTTATGATGATTGTAGCTCATAATGTGAGGCTTAGATAGGCTTAGTTCAATCCAATTTAGGTAGGATTAGAATTTGGCTCAAAAAGGTACTTTAGGCACTTTGGCTCTAGTTAGCCTAAGAGGGTCAATTGACTTGATCAATGCTTGATTCAAGTTTGGTTGACCTCACATATGGACTTATGATTGAAATATAAATTTATTTGCAAGTGGTTTGGAGTCAAATGGGTTTTGATTCATTTGAAAATTTCAAGTTCAAAAGATGAACATAGGTTTGATTTGGGTTTGAGTTTTGAATTTAGTTTTGGTTTGAAAATTGAAGTTTAAGATTGAATTTGGTTTGTGATTGAAGGATTGAAGGTTTGGAGAGAAAATCCAATGGTTTGAATTGATTTTAGGTTGATTTGGTTGAGTTCAAATTTGACTTCAAAGAGTTTAAATGATTTAGATTTGAGTTTTGAATTTGGTTTTGTTATTTGAATTTATATTTCAGTTAGATTTGTGAATATAAATGAGAATATAAATGGGTTATGAAAAATCTGAGTTTGAATTAATTTGGATTTGATTTGAGCTAAGTCCATAAGATGAAACAAAAAATGCTTAGGAAAATTTTTAATTAGAATTCAATCATGGTTTCAATCATTTGGAATTGATTCATGATTTTAGACCAGTGAATTGATTTGGTCAAGTTGATTTGGAGTTGAAGTTTGTTTGGATTTGAGAAAATCAGTTGGAATTAATTTTAGTTTGAAGTTAGTTTGGATTTGAGAAAATCAATTAAGTTGGAATTGATTTGAGTTTGAAGTTGGTTTGAGTTGAAGTTTGACTTGAAAGAAAAGAAATAGGATTTGTTTCAAGCTATAGTGGCAAGTTTTCCTAACACCCTAGGCATGACCAATTCCTATGGCTAACTCTTCTAAGTCTCTAGATTAGGTTAAGTGTTCACCTAATCACTAGAATCTTAAGACTAAAGAACTCTTAGTGTCTAAGAGGAATGCTATGTCTAAGATGGAGAGGTTGAGAGCTCATTCTAAAAATGAGGTCAATAGTGCTTTGTAGGCCCAAGCCAATGACGAAGAGATGGAAAATGTACTCTACCACCTCAGCCGTCGTCTAATCCCTGCTGAGGCTAATTATCCATCCATTAAGAAGCATTGCTTATCTTTAATCTTTGCATCCCAAAAGCTACAACACTACATACTTCATCATAAAGTGAACTTAATATCTAGGATCAATCCACTACAATATCTCATGACATAGTTGATGCTATCCAGATGGTTGGCACAATGATCTATTGTCCACTCACAGTTTGAAATTTCCTTCATACCCCTATGTGCAGTGAAATGACAAGTGCTAGTGGATTTCTTAGTAGAACACCCACTTCCTGTTGACTCTCCACTTAGTGATGATCTCCACATAGTCCATAAATTAAATCTATCAAATTTGACCGAGCTCACATCCCCAGCGAATATGCCCTCAATTTGAAATCAAACTAAACCAAATAATTCATATCAAATAACATGAAATTAAGATAAAATTAATCCTAACTACTTTTGAGTTGATATAAGTCCCCAGCGGCATTCACTTAGTAGTCACCCTAGGCCAAGTTTGATTTGTTGTGCATCTAACAGGTCATCCCAGTAGTTGCTCCTTGATTTGGAAGATATAAGTCTGTTATGCCTTCTTCCTAGCACAACCATCGCACACCAAAAGGCAACCCTTAGGTTGGATAGCTCTACTCCATAGCCAATAAATTGTCCCTTTGGATTTATAAACCTGAGGTAGGTCAAGGCTGATATAGCCCTTTCTCAGTGGGTCCATTGCACATCGACAGGGTTCATACATTAACTCAGATTAAATTAAACCTGATCTAGTTTTTCCTAGTGGAGTTAAATCACACCCTTCTCCTTAGTGGAGCCCCAAATCATATATAAACAAGTTAAGCAAACAAATCAAATTCAAAACCAACCTCCCTAGTGGAGCCAAATTAAACCAACTCCCCCAGTAGAGTTAAATCAAGGAAATCCAACCAAACTCTTATTCCCATCGGATACATCCCCAAACAAATCTATAAAATCAAACTCAAATCCCAATCCTCAGCAGATAACCCGAACCCACTTCCCTAGTGGAAGGTTCATATACCCGATCCCCAGCGGACTCAAGCCCATATCTCTAGCAGATGTGCCACCACATCAATTAAAATAAAAAAAAATTAAAGTCGATTCAAACTTAATCCTTGGTGGATTATAAATTCTTATCCCCAATGGATCTTCTTTCCATAAATCATATAATAAAATCAAATTCAAACCTTATCCCCAATAGATTTTCTTCTTCTATGCCCTCGACATAGATCCCTCACATGTCATGGTCAATGCATGTGTGATCCCCTAGCCGATCTACCTCCATGTCCTTGACATGGAATTCTCATCAAATCTTATTTCTTCTCTTATGCACACCTTTAATACTTCAACCAAAAGCTTAATAATGTATTCATTCAAATTACATCATCTTAACATTGTAATCAACATTTTATGATTTGTGATGGTGCAAGCTCAAACTAATTGTATAATATCATGCTAAACATATTATAGTGTGAATTAACAGACTATATTATATTATAGCATATGATGTTAAATTATAATTTGTTACAATATAATATATTGTCTAACATTAGACCTCATTAGAATCATTAAAAGGAACAACTAACAAAATTTTCATAAAATATGAATAATGTTCATTTTGGATGTAAAATTATTATTTTTCTATTAGAAATGGTACGAAATAGCCAAATTTTGGTGTTGCTTCTTGGTTTGTGCCTCGAATTTGGCCAAATTCTTCCATCTCAACCTTCAAATTAGCATTTTTGTGAGTTTTCATCCAATGTATCATAACAAAAGTAAAACATACTAAAATGTAGAATAACTGTTAGTGAAACACCACCACATTGATATATATGTGAAGTTATATTGTTATGTACATTATATCTTAATATGCTTTCATATAATATATTATCATACACCGTAAAATGAATCACTCTAAGCAAAAAATTTATAAAATCTGGTTGAAAAATGAACTTTTTTTATGCAAAATTTCATTCCTTTGATTAAATGACATAGCATAGCACACCCCTAATGATGTTCCCTAAAGCTTACCTTAAATTTGGCCAAATCCCATCATCTTACCCCTAAAGTTTTAGGTTTTGATTTTTAGTTTATTTTAGGTTTTATTTTTTGTTTAGGTTTAGGTTTATTTTTAGTTTATTTTACTTTATTTATTTTATGTTTTGGTTTAAGTTTAGGTTTAGTTTATTTTAGGATTAGGTTTAGGTTTTATTTATTTTAGTTTAGGTTTCTTTTCTTTTGTTTATTTTATTTTTATATTAGGTTTAGTTTTTATTTTTAGTATAGGGTTTAGGTTTTATTTCTTATTTATTTCTAGGTTTTATTTTTTAGGTTTATTTTTTTTGGTTTATGTTTTTCATTTTATTTTAGATTTATTTTATTTATTTAGTTTTTATTTATTTATTTAGGTTTTATTCTTAGGTTTATTTTATTTTTTTAGTTTAGCTTAGGTTTTTATTTATTTTATTTTAGTTTATTTTCATTTTTTTATTTTAATTTATTTTTTGTTTAGGTTTAGGTTTTAGTTTTTTTTTTTTTATTTCATTTAGGGTTACATTTTTTATTTATTGTATTTTAGGTTTTTTACATTAGGTTTAGGTTTTTATGTTCTTAGGGTTGGGTTAGGTATAGGTTTAAGGTTTAGTTTAGGTTTAGGTATTAATTTTATCTTAGATTATTTTAGTTTAGGTTTAGGTTTATTTTATTTTTATTTTAGGTTTATGTTTTTTTTAGTTTAGGGTTTAAGATTTATTTTTTATTTATTTTTATGTTTTATTTTTAGGTTTATTTTTTATGTTTAGATTTTTAATTAATTTTTATTTCATTTTATTTTAGGTTTATTTTATTTTATTTTAGGTTTTTTTTATTTTATTTAGGTTTTATTTTTAGTTTATAGGTTTTATTTATTTTATTTTAGTTTAGTTTTATTTTTTATTTTGTTTTTTTGTGGTTGAAGTTTAGGTTTAAGTTTTAGTTTAGGTTTTTTATTTTTTTTATTCTATTATTTTATTTTTGTTTAGTTTTTATTTATTTATTTTATTTTTACATTTTATTTAGTTTAAGTTTTTTAAGTTTTAGCAGGTTGTTTTTTTTGGGTTTATGGGTTTAGGTTTAGGTTTAGGGTTTAGGGTTGTAGCTTTTGGGGTTTAGGGTTTAGGGTTTAGGATTTAGAGTTTAGGATTTTAGGGTTTAGGGTTTAGTGTTTAAGGTTTTAGGGTTTTAGGGTTTAGGGTTTAGAGTTTTGATTTTAGGTATAGGGTTCAAGTTTTAGTTTGGGGTTTAGGGTTTTTGGTTTATTTTTTTAATAGAGAATAAATTGATTCAACATTTCTTTTTCAATTTCCAAGTAACACACCAAGTTTTCTAAGACATAATGACAACATAAATAAAAAATGAGCATGCATAGAGTAAAAAATAAACCCTAGATAACTAGAATCATCTCTACTATAAAGATAGTTTCTTAAGCAGCAGATCTGATCAGTCATTTTAAAAGTTTCTCCAGTTCTTATCACAACCACCCCGGCCTCTCAAATAGTGGGATCCACAATCATATCCCCAATTTCTCCCTCTGCCACCACCACGATTGTAACCTTCATCACTCCTTCGGCCTCCATAACCACCACTACTCCTACCACCACCACTATATCCACCATCATCTCTAGATTCCCCACCACCACTACGATAATCGCCACCTCTGCCTTCACCTCCATCGCCAAATCTAGACTGAGCCTAGTTGTCAGTGATGTTCTTGCCATCAAGGTTCTACCCATTCTTACGATATAGGTTTAGGTTTAGGTTTATTAGGATTTAGGGCATAGGTTTATTTTGAAATTTATTTAGTTAATTTAGGAGTTTAGGTTTGGGGTTTAGGTTGAGTTTAGGGTTTGGTTTAGGTTTAGATTTGGGAGGGTGGTGGTAGGGTTTAGGGTGTAGGGTTTAGGAGGAAGGATTTAGGGTTTAGGGTTTATACTTGGGTTTAGGGTTTAGATTTATTAGGGTTTGTTAGGGTTGAAGGTTTAGGGTTTTTTTAGGTTTGTTTATGGATATTTTTAGGGTTTTTTTTAAAAATTAAGTAAATAGGTAGGTTTAGGTTTGTTTAGTTTATTTATATTTTTAATTTTATTTTATTTTATTTTTATTTTTATTTAGGATTATTTTATTTTATTTAGTTTTGTTTATATATTTTAAGTTTATCTCTTTCAATTTAGGTTTTTATTTTAGTTTATTTTTTAGGTTTAGTTTATAAGTTTATTTTAATTGAGTTTTATTTTATTTTATTTTCTATGTTGAGGTTTGGTTTTAATTTTACGTTTAGGTTTAGGTTTTTTTTTTAGGTTTTTTTTTAGGTTAGGTTTATTTTACATTTTATTTTTAGTTTAGTTTTTTTATTTTATTTATTTTATTTAGTTTATCATTAGCTTTAGGTTTAGTTTATTTTAGGTTTAGGCTTAGTTTATTTTAGGTTTAGGTTTAGTTTATTTTAGGTTTAGGTTTATGTTTAGGTTTTATTTATTTTAATTTAGTTTATTTTAGTTTAAGTTTAGGTTTATTTTATTTTATTTATTTTATTTTTATTTTAGGTTTAAGTTTTTTTTGTTTAGGGTTTAGGTTTTATTTTTTATTTATTTTTAGGTTTTATTTTTAGGTTTATTTTTTAGGTTTAAGTTTTTATTTAGTTTTTATTATATTTTATTTTAGTTTTATTTTATTTTTATTTTATGTTTAGTTTTTATTTTATTAAGGTTTTTTATTCTTAGGTTTATTTCATTTTTTATTTAGTTTAAGTTTTTCTTTATTTTATTTTATTTTAGTTTAATTTTTTTTTTTTTTTTAGGTTTAGGTTTAGGTTTTAATTTAGGTTTTAATTTTATTTTATTATTTTATTTTATTAAGATTTAAGTTTTTTATTTATTTTATTTTTGGGTTTATATAGTTTAGGTTTATGGTTTAGTTTTGGGTTTAGAGTTTAGTATAGGTAGTTGGGTTTAGTTTTAGAAGTTTAAGTTTAAGTTTTAGGGTTTAAAGGTTGTTTAGGTCTTTTGGTTTGGGTTTAGATTTGGTTTAGGGTTTAATGTTTAATTTAATTTATTTTTAGATTTTGGATTTAGTTTTGGGTAGTTAGGGTTAGTTTAGTTTAGTTTAGGGTTTTAGGATAGGTTTAGGGTTTAGTTTTAGGATTTAGGTTTAGTGTTAGTTTAGGGTTTATGGTTTAGGGTTTAAGATATAGGGTTTAGGGTTTAGTATCTTTTTAAAAAAATAATTAAGGGTTTGTTTAGGTTTATTTAGTTTTATTTTAGTTTAGGCTTTATTTTTTACTTATTTTTAGGTTTAGATTTTATTTAATTTTTTATTTTATTTTATTTATATTTTACATTTAGATTTTATTTTATGTAGGTTTTATTTTTAGGTTTATTTTATCTTATAGTTTAGTTTAGGTTTTATTTTTTTATTTTAGTTTAGTTTTATTTATTTTATTTTATTTTTATTTTAAGGTTTAGGTTTATGCTTTAGTTTAGGATTTTATTTTATTTTAATTTTTTATTTTATTTAGGTTTAGGTTTTTTTATTTTTTTCTTTTAATGTTTTATTTAGTTTAGGTTTAGGTTTTTTGGTTTTTAGGTTTTGAGGTTTTTAGGGTTTAGGGTTCAGGGTTTGGGGTTTAAGTTTTAGGGTTTAGGGTTTAGGGTTTAGGGTTTTAGGGTTTAGAGTTTAAGGTTTATGGTTTAGGGTTTTTTAAAAAAAATTTTATTTATTTAAATTAAGTAAACTAATAGGTTTAAGTTTATTTAGTTTATTTTTTTATTTATTTTAGTTTATTTTATTTTTGTTTAATTTTAATTTTATTTTTATTTAGTTTAGTTTATTTATTTTATTTTTATTTATTTTTTACGTTTAGGTTTAGGTTTAGGTTTAGGTTTATTTTTTAGTTTAGTTTTATTTTTATTTTACTTTTTAGGTTTAGGTTTTATTTTTTATTTTTAGGTTTAGGTTTAGGTTCTTATTTTATTTTTTTTAGGTTTAGGTATTAGGTTCTTATTTTGAGGTTTATTTTTAGGTATTATTTTTTAGTTTAGGTTTAGGTTTATTTTTTGTTTATTTTATTTTATTTAGTTTAGGTTTAGGTTTAGATTTAGTTTATTTTATGTTTAGGTTTAGGTTTTATTCATTTTAGTTTAGTTAATTTTAGTTTAGGTTTAAATTTATATGACTTTTATTTTAGGTTTAGGTTTTTAACTTTTTAAGGTTTAAGGTTTAGGGATTAAGTTTTAGGTTGTTATATTTTAGGTTTACTTTTATTATTTTAGTTTAGGTTTAGCTTTTTTATTTTATTTTTATTTAGGATTTAGGTTTAGTCTATTTTAGGTTTAGCTTTAGATTTATTTTATTTTTATTTTATGTTTAGTTGTTATTTTATTTAAGGGTTTGGGTTTTTTTTATTATTTCTTGGTTTTATTTTTAGGTTTATTTTTTAGGTTTAGGTTTTTATTTAGTTTTTATTTTATTTTATTTTAAGTTTATTTTATTTTTATTTGACATTTAGTTTTTATTTTATTAAGGTTTTCTATTTTAGGTTTATTTTATTTTTTAGTTTAGTTTAGGATTTTATTTATTTTATTTTAGTTTTTTTTATTTTTTTTATTTTATTTTTGGGTTTAGGTTAAGGTTTTAATTTTTTTATTTTATTTATGTTTTTGTTTTTTAATTTAATTTATTTTTAGGTTTTATTTACTTTAGGTTTAGATTTTTAGGTTTTTAGGGTTTAGGGTTTAGTGTTTAAGGTTTAGGGCCTAAGTTTAGGGTTTAGGGTTTAGGGTTAGGGTTTATGGTTTAGGGTTTAGGGTTTAGTGTTTAGGCTTTAGGGTTTAGGGTTTAGGGTTAGCATAGGGTTTAGGGTTAGTTTAGGGTTTAGGTTTAAGGTTTAGGGTTTAGGTTCTGGTTTAGGGTTATAGGTTTGTTAGGTTTAGGGTTGTAGGTTTAGGTTCAGTTTAGAGTTAGGGTTTAGGTTAGTTTGATTTAGATTTAGAGTGAGGTTTATGTTTAGGTTTTAAATTAATTAGTAGGTTTAGTTTAGTTTAGATAGTTTATTTTATTATTTTATTATTTGGTTTATTTATTATTGTTATTTAGTTTATTTTATTTATTTTAGTTGAAGTTTTTTATTTTAGTTTATTTTGCAGTTTAGGTTTATTTTTTAGTTGAGTTTTATTTTTTATTTTATTTTTCAGGTTTAGGTTTTTAGGGTTTAGGGTTTAGGGTTTAGGGTTTAGTGTTTAGGGTTTTAGGGTTTAGGGTTTTAGGTTTTAGGGTTAGGATTTAGGGTTTAGGGTTTAGTGTTTAGGCTCTAAAGTTTAGGGTTTTTAGGGTTTAGGGTTTAAGTTTTAGGGTTTAGGGTTGTACATTTAGTGTTTAGTGTTTAGGGTCAGTTTTAGGGCTTAGGGTTTAGTGTAAGGGTTTATTTTAATTTATTCTTTTTTATTTTTAGGGTTTATGGTTTAGGGTTTAGGGTTTAGGTTTAGGGTTTAGGGTTTAGGTTTTAGGGTTTAGGGTTTAGGGTTTAGGATTTTAGGATTTAGGGTTTAGGGTTTAAGGTTTAGGGTTTAGGCTTTAGGGTTGAAGGTTAAAGGTTTAGGTTTTAAGTTTAGGATTTAAGTTTTAATTTAGGGTTTAGTGTTTTTAGTATTTTTTTTAAGAATTGCTAACATAGTTACTAGGGGAAAACCTCAAAATATGGGAAAAGCGAAACAAAGGCAAAAGGAAACATAGTTGATAAGGTCATCCATTAAAAGAACATGCAAAGATCCGAAAACAATACCAGTAATAATAAGACTAACAGCAAGAATATTAAGTAGTAAGGTAGCCATCAAAATAGGAAAGGGGAGAGGTTCATCCACACCAGGAGAAAATCCCAGCAGGTAGAAACCAAGAGAGAAGAATGGGAAAGTAAGCTGCTAGTTCTAAACATAGACTCAAAAAGATTTGGAAAATTATAACCAAGTAAATACTCTTTTAACCAACCCAGCCAGCTAGAGCAACCAATCCAAGCAGCCATCAAGGCATGCCACCCTGCAAGCCTCCAAGACAGCCAAGGATTCAAATCATTAAACTTTGAGTCATTAGTATGAAAGATAGAAGTAGTCATCCAGTCACAAACATTGAAAATATCCCAAGGGAAAGCCATAGGCAGCAGCCACCAATGTCAATCCAAGGAAAGGAGAATCCAATTCAAACAGCTAGCGACAACAACTAAAGGCAGAAAAAGAAAAAGCCCTTTAGGATAAAAAATCAATCCAACAAATAGAGTCAATAGCAAAAATGAACCCAAATAGAGTCATCATCACCCAAGTCCAAAAAAACATATGACAAGTAGTTTTCAACCTTCCAATTTAGAATGCAAATCAAAAACAAAACCTCGATACAGATATTAAAGATATAACAATCCGTAGCATTCAACCTCACACTCATCTGAACAATAATAAAGTAAGTAAGTATAGGAAAATAGTTCTCCAAGCAACAACAAAAAAACAAAGAGCCCTCAAGGCCACACAACGCCTCTTAGCAGCAGGAGCTAAATCAACAAAAACATAGCTGCCAATAACCACCATCCGATGAGCAAGCCCCAACCAAGAAACCCACACCCCAAACAACACAAGTAAAATCCAAGAGGATAAGAGCAGGTGGGAAGGGTGAGACCCATGATAGAAAGGACCACCAAAAACACACGGAAAAGCCATACTAATCGAGAACAATAAGGTGAGGACAAACCGACCAGGAAGGTAACAAATCTAGCATGAGCAACACCAACAACCAGCCAACCATAAATTTCAAAATAAACAAACTAGAATGCAGAGAGATTCAACAAATAAAGAGAACTACACCAACCAGAAGACAAGCAAAACTCATTAGCCTCCACCTACAGCAAACACCTCTACTAAGGTGGGAGAGAAGATAAACTAGAAAACAAACACTATAGCAAAAATCCAATAAATGGAAAGACAACCCCAACCCATCCAAAGAATTGGAAGAACTCAAACTGGAGATTAAAAATAGATTTAGGTGAAGAAAAAACACAAGACCAAACTAGCAAAGGAGAAAACCAGTACTAATAAAAAACACCAACATGGAAAAACCCAAAGCCCCAAAGAAGGAAAGAAGAGCTAAAAGCTTCTAAGATAAGGCAATCCAGTTTTATCTAGATTCATAAAATCCCTTAAAAGAAAAGTTATGTCATCATTAGAAAACATTTCTAAATAAGAAGACTTGGCCCCAAATTGGCAAGAAAGTTAGCACAAGAGTTGGCTTCCTTATAAATATGAGAAATTTGAAAATCTAGGTTAGCAAGAAGCCTTTTAGTATGATTAAGTAAATAGTACACTTCAGCATTACCATGAGAATCAGATTTGAGTAATCTAAAAAGAAGGAGAGCATCCACTTCAAACAAAATCTTATGAAAACCTTGTTGTAAACAAATGGAATTTCCATGATGAATGCCTTTATGTTCAGCAAATAAAATAGAACAAGGCTCTAAAGGGGCAACAAAAGTAGAGATAACCTTGCCACTATGATCTCTCAAAATCCCACCACAGCCATAGTAACCATTAGAAACCGAGCCATCAGTGTTAACTCTAATGTAATGATAATTAGGTTTAATCGATATAATTTTGTAGGAGAGACATTACAAGGAGGAAGGTTAATCCCAAATTTCAAAGCACGGACTTGTACCCTTTAAAATTGGAGTGAGTAAGAAGATTGGCTTTGAAAAGAGACAAAATTTTATTTTTGGATCTAACAATGATACGATTATAATTCATAGGAATATTACGATGCTTTGCATCATTTCTATCCATCCAAATATACCAAAGAATAGTAATAGCTAAAACAATTTTAACATGACCCTTCGAAGTATGAGAGAAACATGCTTCAAGGAGTTGTAATAGAAAATGAACCATTAAAATGGAAAGTACTAAAAATATTATCATACCAATTTAACATTCTAGCAGTAATAGGGCCATTCACAAAAACTATGATCCACACTTTCAATGTGATAACAACAGTGAGTAGCATCCACAGGGACATAATGCTTCAAAATGCACCAAGTTAAAGCTGACAATGAAGTAGGGACATTAATATTCTAGATTTTAGTAAACACTAAGGACTCTTGATATTTAAATCTGATAAAATGGCAAACATCCTTAAAAACAAAATCTCTAGAAGAAGAATTTTTGAAAAGAATTTGGTCGAGTTCATTAGGGAAAGGACAAATTTTAAGGATTTTGCCAATGATCACATTAGGAACAAGGTTAGTCAATTGAGCCACATCCCACTTATGATTAATAAATAATTGATGAATCTTAAGCAGTACAATGGATTGAGTATTGAGAAGGGAATCAATAGAGTCCTGCCCAAGCCAATTATCTTGCCCAAAGAATGAGGAACCAAAATTGATACCCCAAGAAATTAAATACTCAGCATTCCATTTAATAATACAAAGTCTTCTCCACATAGGAGAATCCCCAAATTTGAAAGCACAAATGAGGGGATGTTCACCCTGACAATATTTAGCATGCATAAACTTCGACCAATAACTATGTCTATTTATATAGTTCCACCACATTTTATAGGAAAAATAGTTAATAGAATTCTCTAATGTTTTGGAACCCAAGCCACCTTCATTATTAGTACCACAATAGTTGTGCCAACTAGCCCAATGTAGTATTTTGATAGATGAATTAGAACAATAAAAAAATTTATTAAAAACTCTATTTATCCTTTTAATAATAGAACGGGTAGGAACAATAGTAGATAAGAGATACATAGGCAGAGAGCAAAGGGTACTTTTGATCAGGATAACTCTAGCACCAAAGGAAAGTAAATGAAATTCCCAAGAGGAGATTTTCTTATTTATTTTCTGAATAACTTCATCAAATAAAGAAATTCTTTTCATGCCTCTATATAAGGGAGTCCCCAGATACTCGATAGGGAGATTTTGATAAGAAAAACTCATAATATTCTTGATAACATTGATCTTAGATAAGGAGATAGAAGAGCTAGTAATAAAACAACTTTTATCAGTATTGATATTCAAGCCACTCTCCCTTCCAAATGAGTTAAGAACTTACATAAATTTTTAATATAAAGAGTGGAAGCATTGCAAAATATAATGAAATCATCAGCAAAACTAAAGTGTGAAATGGGAAACCCACTAATGGTTTTGTAGTACATGTTGGGCATTCTATTAGACATATGCTCAATAAATATAGAAATATATTCCACAACAATAATGAAGAGGGCAGGAGAAAGAGTGTCCCCTTGCCTTAGCCCATGTGAAGAAGGGAAAAATCATGTACTTCACCATTAAGAAGCATAGAAAACCAAGAATTCTCAATCCCATTCTAAATTAAAGAAATAAATTGATTAGATAACCCAAATAAAGATAAAATTTTATATAGGAAAGCCCAACCAATATTATCATAAGCTTTGGAAATGTCAAGCTTAAAAAGCAGGTTTCCACCGCAAAGTTTGGCATTTAACATGGATCATCTCTTGGGCTAAGAAAACATTATTAGAAATGGATCTCCCTTTAACAAAATCAGTTTGATTGGGGGAGATAATTTTAGGAAGCAAGATACTCAATCTTTTAGCCAAAATCTTATAAATAAGTTTACTAAAAAAAAAAAAGGTTAATCGACCTAAAATCACTCAACTTTAGGATTGTCTTTTTTTTTGAATTAAAATCATGAAGGTGCTAGCAAAATATTTGGGAAGGATACTACCATTAATAAAATCAAGAATAGCTTTAATCAAGTCCTCTTTAATGATAATCCAACATTTTTGAAAAAAAGGGTAGTATAACCATCATGACCTTCCACGGAGTCTTTATTCACACTCTGCAAAATATCAGCAATTTCAGACTCAGAAGGTCAGGAAGAAAGCTTATTGTTATCATCATCAAAAATAATATTAGGAATAACTTCAGGCCAAGAAATATCATCATAAGAAATATTTTTATTCAAAAGCTCTTTATAAAAAGAAATAGCAGAGTCAGTAAGCTCTTTTTTATCTGAATACCAAACTCCATCATTAATTTTAATTTTATGAATGTGATTTATAGCTTTTTTCTTAACCATGGCATCAAAATATTTAGTATTTTGATCACAATTAGAGATCCATTTCACATAAGCTTTTTATCGTGAATAGGTCTCCCCCATGCCTTGGAAGCATGTTAACCTATCTTTAGCTTGAGCCAACATATGAATTTTAGAAGGATCATTAATAACATCATCTTCCAAAATGATTAACTCATTCTTCATTTTATTAATATTGACAAAAAAGGTTCTTGAAATACCAAGTAAGGCATTCTTTAAGTATTTTTAATTTGAACCACAATCTCCTCATCCCAAAAACATGGTCATCATGATGGAGAGGTTCACCCCAGTTACTAGCAACAACATCCAAAAATCTATCATTCATCAGCCACATATTTTGGAAGCAAAAAAGGATATGGGAGGAGAATATATTAGCAATAAAATTCACATTAATAAGCAAGGGAGAATGGTCTGAATGGGTTCTACTTAAGTGCTCCACAGAAGTACTAGGTAAAAGATTAATCCACAGTTGTTTAAAAAGAACCCTATTGAGCCTTTGCTAGAGTTAATAGGTGCATCAATAGAAGAAGAAAAGCTAATAAGATTTTCACAAAGAATCCGTCTATCATTTCCATTACAAGAAGCATAAAAAAATGAATCAAAATAACACAAGTTATCATAAGTAATCTTAATATTCATAACTTGAGATAAATCATCCAAAACCTGTAGAACATAGGGACTATTCCAAAAAATCCAAATTTTATTGCTCAAGTTAGCAAAAAAATTTCCAAAGCCAATCATTCTAGTAACAAAAGACATGTTAGAAGGAAGAATAAAGGGTTCCATGATAGCCAAGAAGGAAATGTTAAGAGCACAAACTAAGTTTCTAATTATATTTCTAACAGAGAGGGTACCAATCCCTCTCACATTCCAAATTAAGAAAGAAACCATTTATTTTTGGGCAGAAGAGCCAGATCTAGTAACTCTGGCAAGATTAGGAAATTTAATTCTATGAGTGTTAATTTTCTTCCTAAAAATTATTTGAAATTTATTTGTCATATCCACAACATCACCATTCGATAGAGATTATTGAGGGATATTTTGGAATAAGGTTGCAAATTTAAAACATCATTGCAAGCCACTTCACCTTCTTCCAAATCATTATTATGTTGAAGTATCAGAATAGAAATAAGTTCAACATTAGATGAAGAAGCGAGAAGGATTAGAGCCATTTAAAGCACAAGTGCCTAAGTCAGGATAAGAAACTTTATCATTAGTTTGCTCACCATTCAAGCCTTTATCAAGGATCACATTTTCTTCAATTAAAGGTGGTAAAGAAGTAGGAATGGAATCATTTGAGAGAGAATCATCATCCATAAGTTTCAAAAACATATTATTATCCATATTATTACCAATATCATTCAATTATAGGCCCATTAAAAGGTAATGCTTCTTTATTAACATGACTGACATCCAAAAGTTGATCAAGCTTAAGAACCACAACATTATCCAAAGGAGAATTGGGAGGATCAAGGTAATGTCCCTTAGATTCAGGTAAAGAATTGCCCATAGGAACAACTTTCTGTGGTTTAACTGAGGGCACCTTAAGATTGGGATCCTAATTATTATGAATAGGTTTGGGTTTCTTAAGGTGAGGGTGGACCACAAAGCAATCCGAAACTCCATGACCATGAATTTTGCAATGGAAACAAAAAATAGGAAAATTCTCAAAATCCACTTTATCAAAATAACCATATTTCTATGATCCTAGCAAAATTTCCTTTGGAAATTTTTTAGTTATATCCAACTCGATTAGAATTGAGCAATATGGGGTATTTAGGCTTGCACGATCAACTTGAAGAGGATGACCGAACAACGCACCCACAATAAAAAGAAATTCATGATTAATGAAATGGACATGTAAATTGGGAAGAGACATCCAAACTAGACCAATAGGAGATTCCTCCTTAATATTAAAAAGGATCATCCATTTCAACAATCACATCTGATAATTGAAAACAAAATACTAGCATCAAGATAAATCATAAGAGTAATTTAAGTTGTTGGAAAGCTGAATCAATATATGACAGGAATCGATCAATTTGACAAAAAAAATTGCAGAGAGTTTCAAGCTATGGAAAAAAGATTGAATATTCCCCAAAGTTGGACAACACAAAGCAAATTTACCCACCAACATGAATTCAAAGGTCTTAGAAAGCCTTTCCACAACCAAATCAAAACATATTATCGTGGGTACATCCTGAAAGGAAGTCGAGATAATCTCGAGAGACTCACCAGCAAAATTGGCCTTATCCACATGAACATCCTCGAGTGATTTCAATTTCAATGATGGATTTAAGCCAGAAATCCCCAAAGAATTAGAAACCTTGGTGGTGTAATCTGATTTCCCCAGATAGCACCGCCATGATCAACAGCAGTGCATGATAGGAGGAGCCAAAAGTTGAGCAAAACTATCGAACTAGAGTCACTAGCCAAAATGTCCATAAGAAAATCCATAGAGGGGACACGCCTCCATAGGGGAAACAAAATTCGCTAGAGCACTAAAGAAACAGAGGAGAGAAAAGCAGCTCAAATGAATGGGTTTAGGGTTAGGTTTAGGGTTTAGGGTTTAGGATTTAACTTTTAAGGTTTATGAATTTTTTTTTTAAAATTAAGTAAACCAATTTAGGTTTATTTAGTTTATATTTAATCTATTTTAGTTTATTATATTTTTTATTTTTATTTATTTTTATTTTTTATTTTTTATAGATTAGTTTATATATTTTAGGAATATTTATTTTAGTTTAGGTTTTTTATTTTAGTTTATTTTTTAGGTTTAGGTTTAGGTTTATGTTTATTTTTATTTTATTTTTTAGGTTTAGATTTTATTTTTATTTTTTAATTTAGGATTAGGTTTCTATTTTTTTTTGGTTTAGGTTTTAGGTTTTTATTTTAGGTTTATTTTTAGGATTTATTTTTTAGTTTAGGTTTAGGTTTATTTTTAGTTTATTTTATTTTATTTAGTTTAGGGTTTAGGTTTAGGTTTAGTTTTATTTATTCTAATTTAGTTTATTTTAGTTTAGGTTTAGGTTTATTTTATTTTGTTTATTTTAGGTTTAGATTTTATTTAGTTTAGGGTTTAGGTTTTATATTTTATTCATTTTTAGGTTTAGGTTTTTTTTAGTTTTCATTTTATTTTATTTTAGGTATATTTTATTCTTATTTTACGTTTAGTTTTTATTTTATTTAGGTTATTTATTTTTAGGTTCATTTTATTTTTTTAGTTTAGTTTAGGTTTTTATTTACTTTTGTTTAGTTTAGTTTTTATTTTATTTTTAGGTTTAGGTTTAGGTTTTGATTTATGTTTAGGTTTAAGTTTGGGTTTTAGTTTTATTTTATTTTGTTATTTTATTTAGGTTTAGGTCTTTTATTTTTTTATTAAGGTTTTATTTAGTTTAGGTTTAGGTTTTTATGTACTTAGGGTTTAGGGTTTAGGGTTTTTTTTTTGAAACCCCATATAGGGGGAATTTTATTTCCACAAAAAGAGGGTTACTTGATACTTAAGAGGGGATAAACTCTAAAACTACTGCTCAAAGAGCTACAATCAGCCTAGAGAGTAAATCCCCTATCTAAGTACATCCAAAAGCAAAATAAAAGAGAAATGAAAGAGAAAATGAAAGCAAAATATACAAAATGATTAACATAGAGAAGCCAATGGATAGATCTGGGCCAAAGCTCATCAAGATGAGAGAATGCATGCCTAGGAGCAAACCGCAAGAGAAGAGAAAAATGCCTATAAATATGTAGAAAGATAAAAATTAAGAGTTACAAACAAAGTGGAAGGTAAAAGCAGCATAAACTGAGAAAAATTATTGAGAAGTGTGTGAGAGAAGGCTCAGGCTCAGTCACACCAAATTGGGGCAGATGCAGATATGAGCATCCAAACTTCAGTGAAAGGGTTACATCACAAGAGCTACTTTCAAACCAAAAAAGAGTGAAATCATCACAACCATAATAGCTTACAAACTTGTGGGAAGATAGCAACCATTTGTTGAAAGTCTTATGAGCCTTAGTACACGCAAACCTAAACAAAAGCCATATACCAAAAAAGACGGAGAATGGGGATAAGTATCACCACTATAGTCCATAGCATGAGAATCCCTACCCATATAAAATAAACCATCTTGGCCACATCCACCTTTAATAATATCCAAGAGTAAAATTAAAGAAAAACCCATAAGTAAAGCGAGAAAAG
Source organism: Cymbidium sinense (assembly GCA_021442155.1). Classification (NCBI taxonomy): domain Eukaryota; kingdom Viridiplantae; phylum Streptophyta; class Magnoliopsida; order Asparagales; family Orchidaceae; genus Cymbidium; species Cymbidium sinense. The sequence goes on along the minus strand of CM038214.1, from coordinate 321,980,281 downwards.
GCCGTAAAGATAGAAATAATAGACAAGGTGAAAAACCATGAAATCCCTACAGCATATCTAGGGTATAGGGTTTAGGCTTTTGGTTGTAGGTTTTAGGGTTTAGTGTTTAGGATTTGGGGTTTAGGGTTATAGGGTTTTAGGGTTTTAGGGTTTAGGGTTTAGGGGTTTAGGGTTTAGGGTTTTAGGGTTTAGGGTTTAGGGTTTAGGGTTGTAGCTTTAGGGTGCAGGGTTTAGGGTTAGGCTTTTTTTTATTTTTATTTTTAAAGTAAACTAGCACGTTTAAGTTTATTTAATTTATAATTTTATTTTAATTTATTTTATTTTTTATTTTTATTTAGGTATTTTTATTTTTATTTAGTTTAGTTTATTTATTTTATATTTATTTATTTTAGTTTAGGTTTTTTATTTATTTTAGTTTATTTTTTTGTTTTTTTATTTTTATTTAGTTTAAATTATTTATTTTAGGTTTATTTATTTTAGTTTAAGTTTTTTATTTTAGTTTATTTTTTGGTTTACATTTCAATTTAGGTTTATTTTTTAATTTAATTTAATTTTTTAGGTTTGGGTTTTATTTTTTGTTTTAGGTTTAGGTTTAGGTTTTATTTTATTTTTTTTTGGGATTAGGTTTTAGGTTTTATTTTGAGTTTATTTTAGGTTTTATTTTTTTAGTATAGGTTTAGGTTTAGGATTAGTTCATTTTAGGTTCAGGTTTAAGTTTTATTTATTTTATTTTAGTTTATTTTAGTTTAGGTTTAGGTTTATCTTATTTATTTTAGGTTTAGCATTTTTTTGTTTAGGGTTTAGGTTTTATTTTTTATTTATTTTTAGGTTTTATTTTTTGCTTTATTTTTTAAGTTTAGGTTTTTATTTAGTTTTTATTTTATTTTCTTTTAGGTTTATTTTATTTTTAATTTTGGTTTACTTTTATCTTATTTAGGTATTTCAATTTTTTAGTTTAGTTTAGGTTTTTTTATTTTTTTATTTTTTAAGCTTTATATTTTATTTTATTTAGTTTAGGTTTAGGTATTTAGCTTTTTAGGGTTTAGGGTTTTGGGTTAATTTAGGGATTAGGGTTTGGGGCTTAGGGTTTAAGGTTTAAGGTTTAGGGTTTAGGGTTTAGGGTTTAAGGTTTAGGGTTTAGGGTTTAGGGTTTAAGGTTTAGGTTTAGGGTTTAGGGTTTAGGGTTTAAGGTTTATAGTTTAGGATTTATGGCTTAGGGTTTAGGGTTTAGGGTTTTAGGGTTTAGGGTTTAGGGTTTTTTAAGTTTTTAGGTTTTTAAGGGTTTAGGGTTTGTTGAGGGTTTAGGGTTTAGGCTTTTTAAGGTTTAGGGTTTAGGGTTTATGATTAATTTAGAGTTTAGGGTTTAGGATTTTATGGTTTAGGGTGCAGGGTTAGGGTTAGGGTTTATGGATTAGCGTTTAGGGTTTAGTGTTTATGGTTTAAGGTTTACAATTTAGGGTTATAGGTTTAGGGTTTTGGGTTGTAGGTTTTTGGGTTTAGGTTTTAAGGTTTAGGTTTAGGGTTTAGGGTTTAGGGTTTTAGGGTTTAGAGTGTAGGGTTTTGGGTTGTTGGTTTAGGGTTTTGGTTTTAGGGTTATGGTTTTTTTTAAATTAAGTAAGCTCGTAGGTTTAATTTTATTTAGTTTATTTAGTTTATTTTTTATTTATGTTTACATTTATTTTTATTTCATTTAGTTTATTTATTTTTGGTTAATTTATTTTAGTTTAGGTTTTTTAGTTTAGTTTATTTTTTAGGTTTAGCTTTAGGTATATTTTTAAGTTTAATTTTATTTTTTCTTTATTTTTTTGGTTTAGGTTTTATTTTTTATTTTTAGGTTTAGTTTAGGTTTTATTTTATTTTTTTTTTAGATTTAGGTTTTAGGTTTATTTTAGGTTTTATTTTTGTTTATTTTATTTTATTTAGTTTAGGTTTAAGTTTAGGTTTACTTTATTTTAGGTTTAGGAAAGGTTTTATTTATTTTAGTTTAGTTTATTTAGTTTAGGTTTAGGTTTATTTTATTTTGATTTTTGGTTTAAGTTTTATTTATTTTAGTTTAGTTTATTATAGTTTAGGTTTATGTTTATTTTATTTTTATTTTAAGTTTAGGGTTTAGGTTTTATTTTTTATATTTTTTTACGTTTTATTTTTAGGTTTATTTTTTTATGTTTCTTTTTATTTAGTTTTTATTTTAGGTTTATTATATTTTTATTTTATATTTAGTTTTTATTTTATTTAGGTATTTTATTCTTAGGTTTATTTTATTTTTAGTTTAGTTTAAGTTTTTATTTAATTTATTTTAGCTTAATTTAATTTTTTTTATTTTTTTTATTTTATTTTTAGTTTTAGGTTTAGGATTTAGTTTTTTTATTTTATTTTATTTTTTTAATTTATTTAGGTTTTAGTTTTTAATTTATTTTATTTTAAGATTTTATTTAGTTTAGGTTTAGGTTTTTAGGGTTTAGGGTCTAGGGGTTAGGGTTTAGGTTTCAGGGTTTAGGGTTTTAGGGTTTAGGGTTTAGGGTTTAGGGTTTAGGGTTAGGGTTTAGGCTTTAGGGTTTGGGTTTTAGGGTTTAGGGTTTTAGGATTTTAGGGTTTAGGGTTAAAGTTTTGGGGTTAATTTTAAGGTTTAGGGTTTAGGGTTAGGGTTTTTATTTATTTATTTCTTATTTTTTTTTCTTTTTATAAATTAAGTAAATTAGTAGGCTTATGCTTATTTTGTTTATTTTTTTAATTTTTTTTAATTTAAGTTTATTTTTATTTTTATTTAGTTTAGTTTAATTATTTTAGGTTTATTTATTTTAGTTTAAGTTTCTTATTTTAGTTTATATTTTACATTTAGGTTTAAGTTTAGGTTTATTTTTTTAATTTAGTTTTATTTTTATTTTTTTTTTAGGTTTAAGTTTTATTTTCTATTTTTAGGTTTAGGTTTAGGTTTTTATTTTATTTTTCTAGGTTTATGTTTGAGGTTTTTATTTAGGTCAATTTTAGGATTTATTTTTCAGTTTAGGTTTAGGTTTAGGTTTATTTTTATTTTAGGATTAGGTTTCGGTTTAGGTTTATGTTTAAGTTTTATTTATTTTTATTTTGTTTATTTTAGTTTAGGTTTAAGTTTATTTTATTTTGTTTATTTTATTTTTATTTTCGTTGTAGTTTTTTTTAGTTTAAGGTTTAGGTTTTAATTTTTATTTATTTTTAGGTTTTATTTTTAGGGATATTATTTAGGTTAAGGTTTTTATTTAGTTTTTATTACATTTTATTTTAGGCTTATTTTATTTTTATTTTATGTTTACTTTTTATTTTAGTTAGGTTTTTTATTGTTAAGTTTAGTTTATTTTTTTAGTTTAGTATTAGTATTTATTATTTTTATTTTAGTTTTTTTATTTATTTTACTTTATTTTATTTTTAGGTTTAGGTTTAGGTTTTAGTTTAGGTTTTTATTTTATTTAGGTTTAGGTTTATTTATTTATTTTATTTTTTAGGTTTTATTAAGTTTACATTTAGGTTTTTAGGTTTATAGTGTTTAGGGTTTAGGGTTTTAGGGTTTAGGGTTTCAAAGTTTAGAGTTTAGGGTTAAGATTTATTATTTAGGGTTTAGGGTTCAGCGTTTAGACTTTAGGGCTTAGGGTTTTTAAGGTTTAGGGTTTAGGGTTTAGGGTTTAGGGTTAGCTTTGGGTTTAGGGTTAGTTTAGGGTTTAGGGTTTATGCTTTAGAATTTAGTTTTTAAGCTTTATGGTTTTTAGGGTTTAGGGTTTAGGGTTAGTTTAGGGTTTAAGGTTTAGGGTTTTTATGGTTTAGGGTTTAGGGTTTAGAGTTTAGGGTTTAGGGTTAGGGTTTAGGGTTTAGGGTTTATGGTTTAGGGTTTAAGTTTTGTTTAGGGTTTTAGGTTTAGGGTTTAGGGTTTAGGCTTTAGTGTTGGCTTAATGAGCCTCATGTTCAATCCGATCAATTTTGATGATAACAAACGAATGCTTGGATTTTCTAATGAATGTTTTTATGTGTTTCAGATATATCAATTGCTAATTACATATCCAATACATCTCATAATATATTTGAGGAAATTCCAAGTAGAAAGAATGAAAGATAGATCAAATTGGATAATGTGAAGCTCAAAATATAATATTTTAGGTTATATGCATTTATTCATTGGCATGAATCAATTTTCTCACAACTTAACATGTTATTTTAATGAGAGATTAATATAAATCTCTATCTAATTAACATTCAATTATATGTTTCATACATAACATTTGAATTGTCAAAATAATAAATGATAATGACTATTAAGTGTAATTATTTTATTTACTTAATATAATTAAATATTTTAATTTAATTTGATGGTTCTATGATAGCTATCATATGTATGATTATATATAAATTATATTATAATATTTAAATGTCACATGCCAAAATTAACAAAAAAAATATGAAATTTTGTATTTTAGCCGAAGTCATTTTATAATCAAGGACTTTATATCTGACTTCATCCAATGGATTCCTTAGATTTTCTCCTTTAATTTGATAGGTCACATGACCCACGTTTAATTAAAATTGAATTTATTATGACTTTTCAAACATTAGCTGATTTTAATAATGAATGCATGCTACATGCTTTGAATATATTAAGAGCTATATTTGATTATTTTTTACTTTCCCATGTGAATAGCCTAATTTTGGCTGCTTAAATTTAATATTTATTTAATATAAATTATATTTTTATTGAATATTAAATTATTAGATGATAACATGATGTTAGAATAATATATTTGTTTGAAATATTTCAAAATGACCTTCTTGCCTATAATTAGCCCTCATTCTCTTCATGAAAGTATTCCTCATTCAAAATTCAAAATCCCTCCAATAAATCTAAGAGAAAATTTCTTAGATTTTCCTTCCAAGTGTTCTCCAAATATTGCAAGATCAAATCCTTGGTTTGGAAGCTTCAACATCTTCAACTAAGCAAGCTTTCTCAAATTACTTGAGTTTATTTTCTTGATCATAATCCTTTTTAAGTTGTTCATGCTATTTTCACCATCTATTTATTCTTTCCAATTTATACTTTTGGTGGATTAGTCTTTGGACATTATTTTTCACATCAAAGTTTCTCAATCATTTTTTTTGTGAAAACTCTTGTGATTTGTAAGATCTATTTCAACTTGTTGAAATTTTTAACTTCCTACAAATTTCTTTTGGTTTCTTGAAATATTTCTTCATTAGTCTTATTTTGAAAGATCATTTATTCATAGATCTATTTTAAGTATATTTTATTAAGCATTTTAAATTAAATTATTGTGCTGAAATTATTTTCATATTTGCTACATCTCTCTTTTTAATTAAAATCTTACTAACCTACTTAGATCTATCATGTACTCATTTTATTTAAGTAATTGGTGATCATTAGCATCAATTGAAAGAATCTTTTTGGTTAAAATAAAATAAATTATTCCTTGCTGAAATTTATTTTATTATGCAAAAGAATATTGTGAATTTATTTTGGAATCATTTTTATATTAGTCTACAAATTGTAATAACATAAACATCTTAGTAAGATCACTTTAAGATATTTATTTTATTATTTCTTATCAATATTAAGTAAGCATTTTATCTTGCTAAATTTTTAAGTTGTGAAGTCATCATTTAAAAGTTGTGAGATTATTTTTTTTAATTGGATAGCTAGGTATATTTGTGAGAGATTTATTTTATCAAAATTTATTATTTTGTATTTTTCTTGTTGTGATGTAAATTATATATTGGGGTTGTACTCACCCCTTTGTAGGAGAGTGCATATTATTGTAGGGTTGTATTCAGGTTATAGGAGTACTATTTGTAAGCTATTTTTTTTTATTTAGTGGATTCCTAGCGGTGGCTAGCGTGGAAAGTAGATTTTGGATTTGGTAGAACCGTAAAATTGTGTGCCTATTATCTCTCTTTACTTTACTATATTTTTATTTTTGCAACATTAAGGATTATATCTTGTCATTATAAAATCAAAAATTAGCTTTCTATTTAAAAATTATGATTTAAGTTTTAAAATATTTAATATCATCCAATTCAACCAACCCAATTAAGATTTAAGTTCTAAATTAAGTAAACCGGTAGGTTAAGGTTTATTTTTATTTTATATTTTTATTTATTTTTGTTAAGGATTTTAATTTTTAGTTTATTTTTTATGTTTTGGTTTATGTTATTTTTAGTTTATTTTATTTTTATTTTATTTTTTAAGTTTAGGTTTATTTTTTATTTTTAGGTTTAGATTCAGTTTTTATATTATTTTTCTAGGTTTAGGTTTTAGTTATTTAATTTAGCTTTATTTTTTTAGTTTCAGTTTAGGTTTATATTTAATTTAATTTATTTTATTTAGTTTATGGGTTAGGTTTAGTTTATTTTAGGTTTAGGTTTAGGTTTTATTTGCTTTAGTTTAGTTTATTTTAGTTTAGGTTTAGGTTTATTTTTTTGTTTATTTTAGGTTTAGGGTTTAGGTTTTATTTTTCATTTATTTTTTGGTTTATTTTTTAGGTTTAGATTTTTGTTTAGTTTTTATTATATTTTATTTTAAGTTTATTTTATTTTTTATTTTTGGTTTAGGTTTTATTTTATTTAGATTTTTTATTTTTAGGTTTATTATTTTTAGTTTAGTTTAAGTTTTCATTTATTTTATTTTTGTTTAGTTTTTATTTTTTATTTTATTTTATTTTTAAGATTAGGTTTAGGTTTAGGTTTTAATTTAGGTTTCTATTTTATTTTATTTTATTTAGGTTTAGGTTTTTTTATTTATTTTATTATTAATTTTTTTTTAATTTAGGTTTACATTTTTAGGGTTTAGGTTTTAGGATTTAGGGTTTGGGGTATAGGGTTTAGGGTTTAGGGTTACAGGAATTAGGGTTTATAGTTTAGGGTCTTGGGGCTTTAGGTTTAGTGTTTAGGGTTTAGGGTTTTTAGGGTTTAGATTTTTGGATTTAGGGTTTAGGGTTTAGGGTTTAGGTTTTTAGGTTTAGGGTTTAGGTTTTAGGGTTTACGATTTTAGGTTTAAGGTTTTTTTTAAAAAATAATTAAGTAAATCGGTAGGTTTATGTTTATTTACTATATTTAGTTTATTTTTTATTTATTTTTGTTTACTTTATTTTTTATTTTTATTTAGTTTAGTTTATTTATTTTAGATTAATTTTTTTAGTTTCTATTTTTAATTTTAGTTTATTTTTTAGGTTTAGGCATATGCTTAGGTTTATTTTTTTACTTAGGTTTTATTTTTATTTTATTTTTTTAGGTATAGGTTTATTTTTCTTTTTTTGGTTAGGTTTTATTTTATTTTTTAGGTTTAGGTTTAGGTTTTTTATTTTAGGTTTATTTTTAGGTTTTATATTTTAGTTAGATTTAGGTTTAGTTTATTATAGGTTTTGGTTTAGGTTTTTTTTATTCTAGTTTAGTTTATTTTAGTTTAGGTTAGGTTTATTTTATTTTTATTTTAGGATTAGGTTTTTTTCTAGTTTAGGGTTTAATTTTATTTTTTATTTATTTTTAGGTTTATATTTTAGGTTTAAATTTTTATTTAGTATTTATTTTATTTTATTTTAGGATTATTTTATTTTTATTTTAGTTTTAGTTTTTATTTTATTTAGGTTTTTAATATTTTAATTTAGTTTAGGTTATTATTTATTTTATTTTACTTAAGTTTTGATTTTTTTTATTTTATTTTCTTTTTAGGTTTAGGTTTAGGTTTATGTTTAAGTTTATGTTTTTCTTTTATTTTATTTTGGTTTAGATTTCTTTATTTATTTAATTTTTAGGTTTTATTTAATTTAGGTTTAAGTTTTTGGCAATTTTGGGTTTATTATCTTTTTTTAATGTTTAGGGTTTAGGGTTTAGGGTTTAGGTTTTAGGGTTTAGGGTTTAGCGATTAGGGTTTTAAGGGTTTGTGTTTAAGGTTTAGAGTTTAGGGTTTTTAAGGTTTAGGCTTTAGGGTTTAGGGTTTATGGTTTAGGGTTTAGGGTTAGCTTAGGGTTTAAAGTTAATTTAAGGTTTGGTGTTTCAGGTTTAGGGTTTAGGATTTTAGGGTTTAGGGTTAGTTTAGTGTTTAAGGTTTAGGGTTTTAGGGTTTAGGGTTTACATTTAAGGTTTAAGGTTTTTTTTTTAATTTTTCTTTTGTTTTTTTTTTATTTTTTTTATTTTAAGGTTTAAGGTTTAGGGTTTAGGGTTTAGGATTTAGGGTTTAAGGTTTAGGTTAAGGTTTAGGGTTAGGGTTAGAGGTTTAGGGTTTAGGGTTTAAGTTTAGGGTATATGGTTTATGGTTTTAGGTTTAGGTTTCTTAGGTTTAGGTTTAGGGTTTAAAGTTTTAGGGTTTAGGGTTTGTTTGTTTTAGGGTTTAAGTTTAGGATTTAGATTTTTTCTTAATTATATAAATAAGTTTAGGTTTATTTAGTTTATTTTATTTATTTTAGTTTATTTTATTTTATTTTATTTAGGTTTATTTTTTTTTATTTTTATTTAGTTTAGTTTTTTTATTTTAGGTTTATTTCTTTTAGTTTATTTTTTTTGTTTAGGTTTTTTATTTTAGTTTATTTTCTTAGTTTAGGTTTAGCTTTATGTTTATCTTTAGTTTACTTTTATTTTTATTTTATTTTTTAGCTTTAGGTTTTATTTTTTTTATTTTTAGGTTTAGGTTTAGGTTTTCATTTTAAGTTTATTTTTGGTTTTATGTTTTTTGTTTAAGTATAAGTTTATTTTATATTTTATTTTATTTAGTTTAGTATAGGTTTAGTTTATTATAGGTTTAGGTTTAGATTTTATTTATTTTACTTTAGTTTAGGTTTAGGATTATTTTATTTTGTTTATTTTAGGTTTAGGTTTTTTTTTAGTTTAGGTTTAGCTATTTTTTATTTATTTTTAGGTTTATTCTTTATGTTAAGGATTTTATTTAGTTTTTATGTTATTTTATTTTAGATTTATTTTATTTTTATTTTATGTTTAGTTTTTACTTTATTTAGGTTTTTATTTTTATGTTTATTTTATTTTCTTAGTTTAGTTTAAGTTTTTATTTATTTTATTTGACTTTAGTTTTATTTTTTATTTTATTTTATTTGTAAGTTTAGGTTTAGGTTTAGGTTTTAGTTTAGGTTTTTATTTTTTTTTCTTTTATTATTTTATTTAGGTTTAGGTTTTATTTATTTAGGTTTTATTTAGTTTAGGTTTAGGTTTTTAAATTTTTAGGGTCTATGGTTTATGGTTTAGGGTTAAGGGTTTAGGGTTTATGGTTTGGGGTTTAGGTTTTAGGGATGTTGGTTTAAGGGTTTAGGGTTTAGTGTTTTAGGGTTTAGGCTTTAGGGTTTAGGGTTTAGGGTTTTAGGGTTTAAGTTTTAGGGGTTCAGAGTTTAGCGTTTAGGGATAGTTTTAGGGTTTCGGGTATAGGGTTAGGGTTTTTTTATTTTTTTTAAATTATGTAAACTCGTAGGTTTAGTTTTATTTAGTTTATTTTATTTTTAATTTTTATTTAGTTTAGTTTATATATTTTTGGTTTATTTATTTTAGTTTAGGTTTTTTATTGTTGTTTAATTTTTAGGTTTAGTTTTATTTTATTTTATTTTTTAGGTTTAGATTTATGTTTTTATTTTATTTTTTTAAATTCAAGTTTTAGGTTTATTTTTTAGGTTTTATTTTTTTGTTAGGTTTAGGTTTATTTTTATTTTATTTTATTTTATTTTGTTTAAGTTTAGGTTTAGGTTTAAGGTTTAAGGTTTAAGGTTTAGGGTTTAGGGTTTTTAGGGTTCAGGGTTTAGGCTTTAGGGTTAATGGTTTAGGGTCTAGGTTTTAGGGTTTAGGATTTAGGGATTAAGATTTTAGGGTTTAGGGTTTTGGGTTTTGGGTTTAGGGTTTAGGGTTGTAGGTTTTACAGTTTAGGGTTTAGGGTTTAGGGTTTAGGGATTAGGGTATTATGGTTTAGGATTTAGGGTTTAGGGTTTTGGGTTTAGGGTTTATGGTTTTTATGGTTTAGGGTTTAGGTTTTTTAGGTTTATTTTTTATTTTTAATTTTAGTTTTAGGTTTTTAATTTATTTTTTTAACTTTAGTTTTTATGTTTTTATTTTATGTTTATTTTTATGTTTTATTTTTTAGTTTAGGTTTCAATTTATTTTTATTTTATTTTATTTTATTTAGTTTAGGCTTAGGTTTAGGTTTAGTTTATCTTCAGTATAGGTTTTATTTATTTTAGTTTTGTTTATTTTAGTGTAGGTTTAGGTTTTTTTTATTTTAGGTTTAGGTTTTTTTTAGTTTAGGGTTTAGGATTTATTTTTTATTTACTTTTAGGTTTTATTTTTAGGTTTATTGTTTATGTTTAGGTTTTTATTTTATTTTATTTTTATTTTAAGTTTAGTTTTTATTTTGTTAAGGTTTTTATTTATTTTATTTTACTTTATTTTTTATTTTTTATTTTATTTTCCTTTTAGGTTTAGGTTTAAGTTTAGGTTTTAGTTTATATTTTTATTTTATTTTGGTTTATATTTTTTATTTATTTTATTTTTAGGTCTTTTTTAGTTTAGGTTTATGTTTTTAGCTCTTTAGGGGTTTAGGATTTAGGGTTTAGGGTTTAGGGGTTAGGGTTTGGGGTTTATGGTTTAGGGTTTTATTTTTTTGGGTTTAGGATTTAGGGCTTAGGGTTTAAGTTTTAGGGCTTAGGGTTTAGAAATTAGGGTTTTAGGGTTTAGGGTTTAGGGTTTAGGGTTTAGGGTTTAGGGTTTAGGGTTTAGGGTTTAGGGTTTAGTTTTAGGTTTACATTTTAGTTTAGGGTTTAGAGTTTTTGGTTTTTTTTAACAGAGAACAAATTCAGATTCAATATTTCTTCTTTTATTTATTTTGTTTATTTTTTATTTATTTTAGTTTATTTTATTTTATTTTTTTATTTATGTTTACTTTTTATTTTTATTTATGCTTATTTTTTATTTTTTTTATTTTAGTTTATTTATTATTAATTTGTTTATTTTAGTTTGGGTTTTTTATTTTAGTTTATTTTTAAAGTTTAGGTTTAGGTTTAGGTAGTTGAGTTTTATTTATATTTTATTTTTTAGGTTTAGGTTATATTTTTTTTAGGTTTAGGATTAGGTTTATATTTTATTTTTTTTTTTCTGGGTTTAGGTTTTTTATTTTGGTTTATTTTAGGTTTTATTTTTAGTTTAGGTTTAGGTTTATTTTTAGTTTATTTTATTTTATTTATTTATTTATTTTAGGTTTAGGTTTTTTTTAGTTTAGGGTTTAGGTTTTATTTTCTATTTATTTTTAGGTTTAGGTTATTGTTTAATTTTTATTTGATTTTCTTTTAGGTTAATTTTATTTTTATTTTATATTTTGCTTTTATTTTATTTTGGTTATTTATTCTTAGGTCTATTTTTTTTAGATTTTTTTGGGTTTTTATTTACTTTATTTTAGTTTATTTATTTTTTTAGGTTTAGGTTTAGGATTTAGTTAAGGTTTTTATTTTATTTTATCTTATTATATTAGTTAGTTTAGGTTTTTTATTTTATTTTATTTTAGGTTTATTTAGTTTAGGTTTAAGTTTTTAGGTTAAGGTTTAGGGTTTAGTGTTTAGGGTTTAGGGTTATAGGGTTATAGGGTTTAGCATTTAGGGTTAGGGTTTAGGTTTAGGGTTTAGTGTTTAGGCCTTAGGGTTTATGGTTTTTAGTGTTTAGGGTTTAGGGTTTAGGGTTAGCTATGGGTTTAGGGTTAGTTTAGGGTTTAGGCTTTAGGATTTATAGTTTTATGGTTTAAGGTCTAGGGTTAGTTTAGGGTTTAGGGTTTTTGGGTTTAAGTTTTAGGTTTAGGGTTCAAGTTTTAGTTTAAGGTATAGGGTTAGTTTATGGTTTAGGGTTTAGGGTTTAGTGTTTTAGGATTTAGGGTTTAAGGTTAGGGTTAGGGTTAGGGTTATGGTTTAGGGTTTAGGGTTAAGGGTTTTGGGTTTAGGATTTAGGGTTAGTTTAGGGTTTAGGGTTTTAAGTTTTTTAGGGTTTAGGGTTTAGGGTTTATGATTTAGTGTTTAGAGTTTTAGGGTTTAGGGTTTAAGGTTTAGGGTTGTTGGTTTAGTATTTAAAGTTTAAAGTTTAAGGTTAGTTTTAGGGTTTAGGGTTTATTTTTTTATTTTTTTATTTTTTAAATTAAGTAAACCGGTAGGTTTAGGTTTATTTTGTTTATTTTTTTATTAATTTTAATTTATTTTATTTTTTATTTTGATTTAGGTTTATTTTTATTTTTATTTAGTTTAGTTTATTTATTTTACATTTATTTATTTTAGTTTAGGTTTTTCATTTTAGTTTATTTTTTAGGTTTAGGTTTATTTTTTTAAATTAGTTTTATTTTTATTTTATTTTTTTAGGTTTCAATTTTATTTTTAATTTTTAAGTTTAGGTTTAAGTTTTTTTTTTGAGGTTTAGGTTTTAAGTATTTATTTTAGGTTTATTTTTAGGATTTATTTTTTAGTTTAGGTTTAGGTTTATTTTTAGTTTATTTTATTTTAGCTAGTTTAGGTTTAGGTTTAGGTTTAGTTTATTTTAGGTTTATGTTTTATTGATTTTTAGTTTAGTTTATTTTAGTGTAGGTTTAGGTTTATTTTATTTTTATTTTTGGTTTAGCTTTTTTTAGTTTAGGGTTTTGGTTTTATTTTTTATTTATTTTTAGGTTTTATTTTTATGTTTATTCTTCATGTTTAGGTTTTTATTTAGTTTTTATTTTATTTTAATTTAGGTTTAGTTTTAATTTTATTTAGGTTTTTGATTTTTTAGTTTAGTTTAGGTTTTTAGTTATCTTATTTTAGTTTAATTTTTATTTCTTATTTTATTTTCTTTTAAGTTTAGGTTTAGGTTTAGGTTTAAGTTTTAGTTTATGTTTTTATTATATTTTGGTTTAGGTTTTTTATTTATTTTATTTTTAGGTTTTATTTATTTTAGGCTTAGCTTTTTAGGGTTTAAGTTTTAGGTTTTTTTTTGGATTTAGGGTTTAGGGTTTAGGGATTATGGTTTAAGGATATAGGGTTTAGGGTTTAGTGTTTAGGGTATACGATTTAAGGTTTGGGGTTTATGGTTTTTAGAGTTTAGGGTGTAGGTTTTAGGTTTAGGGTTCAAGTTTTGGTTTAGGGTTTAGGGTTTTTATTTTTTTTTATAGAGAAAAAATTTAGATTCAACCTTTCTTCTTTTCGATTTCATCAACCAAGTAACACACCAAGTTTTCTATGACATAAGTGATGACATAGATCAAAAAAGTTCACGGATAAAGCAAATAAAAACCCTAGATAACAAGAATCATCTCTATTATAAAGACTGTTCCATAAGTAGCAGATTGGATCGGCCGTTCTTCATTTTCTCTAGTTCCCATCAGAATTACCCCGACCTCTCGAATAGTAAGATCCACCGTCATATCCTCGATCTCTCCCTCTGCCACCACCACAGTTGTAACTTCCGTCGCTCCTCCCGCCTCCATAACCAACACTTGTCCGACCACCACCTCCATATCGACCAACACCTCCAGATTCCCCACCACCATTGTGATAACTGCCACCTTCGCCTTCGTCTCCACCGTCGGATCTAGACTGAGCCTGGTTGACAGTGATGTTCATGTAGTCAAGATTCTACCCATTCTTAATGTAAAGGTTTTGGTTTTGGTTTATTTTTTTAATTTATTTAGTTACTTTAGGTTTAGGTTTAGGGTTTGGGGTTTAGGGTTTAGGGTTTAGGGTTTAGGCTTAGGGTTTAAGGTTTAAGGTTTAGGGTTTAGGGTTTTAAGGTTTATGCTTTTAGGGTTTAGGTTTAGGGTTTAGGGTTAGGACTTAGAGTTTAGGGTTTTTTAGGGATTACGGTTTAGGGTTTAGGGTTGTAGCTTTAGGGTTTATGTTTATTTAGATCATTTAATTTAATTTTTATTTATTTTAGCTTATTTTATTTTATATTTTATTTATGCTTATTTTTTATTATTATTTAGTTTAATTTATTTATTTTAGGTTTATTTATTTCATTTTAGGATTTTTATTTTAGTTTATTTTTAGGTTTAGGTTTCGGTTTTTATTTTATCTTTTTAGGTTTTGGATTTAGGTTTTTATTTTAGGTTTATTTTAAAGGTTTCATTTTTTAGTTTATTTTTAGTTTATTTTATTTTATTTAGTTTAGGTTTAGGTTTTATTTATTTTAGTTTAATTTATTTTAGTTTAGGTTTAGGTTTATTTTATTTTGTTTATTTTATTTTTATTTTAGGTTTAGATTTTTTTAGTTTTAGATTTTGGTTTTATTTTTTTATTTTTAGGTTTTATTTTAAGGTTTATTTTTAGGTTTAAGTTTTTTTTAATTTTACTTTATTTAATTTTAGGTTTATTTTATTTTTAGTTTACATTTAGTTTTCATTTCATTTAAGTTTTTTATTCTTAGGTTTATTTTATTTTTTTTAGTTTAGTTTAGGTTTTTATTTATTTTATTTTAACTTATTTTATTAATTTATTTTACTTTATTTTAGGTTTAAGTTTAGGTTTAGTTTAAGTTTTATTTTATTTTATTTTTTAATTTGTTTAGGTTAGGTTTACTTATTTATTTTATTTTTAGGATTATGTATTTTTATTTATTTTATTTTTAGGTTTAATATATTTTAGCTTTAGGTTTTAGGTTTGCTTTTATGATGTGGTTTAGGGTTTGATTTCTGATTTTAGGTTTAGGGTTAGGTTTAGGGTTTAGGGTTTAGGGTTAGAGGGTAGGTTTAGGCAGGGTTTAGGGTTTAGGGTTTAGGGTTAGTTTAGGGTTTAGGGTTAGGGTTTTAGGGTTTGGGTTTTGGGTTTAGGGTTGTATGTTTAGGTTTTAGGGTTTAGGGTTAGTTTTAGGGTTTAGGGTTTAGGGTTTAGGGTTTAGGATTTAGAGTTTAGGGTTTAGGGTTTTTTTTTGAATTAAGTAAATCGATAGTTTTAGCTTTACTTACTTTAGTTTATTTATTTTAGTTTAGGTTTTTTATTTTATTTTATTTTTTAGGTTTAGGTTTTTGGTTTATGTTTATTTTTTTGTTTGGTTCTATTTTAATTTTATTTTTTAGGTTTAGGTATTATTTTTTATTTTTAGGTATAGGTTTAGGTTTTATTTTATTTTCTTAGGTTTAGGTTTTAGGTTTTTATTTTAGGTTTATTTTTAGGTTTTCTTTTTTAGTTTAGGTTTAAGTTTATTTTTAGTTTAATTTATTTTATTTAATTTAGGGTTTAAGTTTAGTTTATTTTAGGTTTAGGTTTAGGTTTTATTTAATTTAGTTTTATTTATTTTAGTTTAGGTTTATGTTTATTATATTTTGTTTATTTTAGGTTTAGGTTTTTTTAGTTTAGGGTTTAGTTTTTATTTTTTTATTTATTTTTAGGTTATATTTTTTGGTTTATTTTTTAGGTATAGGTTTTTATTTAGTTTTTATTTTATTTGAGGTTTATTTTATTTTGATTTTACATTAAGTTTTTATTTTATTTATGCTTTTTATTTTTAGGATTATTTAATTTTTTTAGTTTAGTTTTGATTTTTAGTTATTTTATTTTTGTTTAGTTTTTATTTTTTATTTTATTTTATTTTTAGGTTTAGGTTTTGGTTTAGGTTTAGGTTTATTTTAGCTTCTTATTTATTTTATTATTTTATTTTATTTTGGTTTAGGTTTATTTATTTATTTATTTTATTTTTAGGTTTTATTTAGTTTAACTTTAGGTTTTTAGGTTTTTAGGGTTTTGGGTTTTGGGTATAGGGTTTATGGTTTAGGGTTTAGGGTTTAGGGTTTAGGGTTTGGGGTTTAGGGATTGAGGTTTAGTGTTTAGGATTTAGGGTTATAGGTTTTAGGGTTTAGGGTTTTTAGGGTATAAGGTTTAGGGTTTAAGGTTTAAGTTTTAAGTTTAGGTTTCAGGTTTTAGTTTATGGTTTTTTTTAACAGAGAACAAATTCAAATTTAACATTTCTACTTTTCGATTTCATCAACCATGTAACAAACCAAGGAAGTGAGGTAATAAAATGACCTCCATGGGGCTAGCTAAAGCCTCGTGTTCCTGGAATGTCTAGACTATATACCCATTACCGTTCAATCTTATATAAATCAACACATGAATAGAGGAAAGAGAACTCAACATTCATACACTTAAGCTATAAGCACATGCATTTCTTATGTATTTATAACTTCGCATAACACATATATTATTATTCATTTACAAACTTTTGAAAAATATATTGGATTTAATAGTGATAATAGCCATGCATATAAAAAATTAAATCAACACATGTAAGCTTAGATAAAGGATATCCATTTTATTTTAATTGATTTTGAAAAGATAGATGCATTAATTCAAATGACATACCAAATTTAACATGATTGGAAGTAGGACAATCAAATATAAGCATATGATTCATTCAACCAAAGTAGTTCTTAAGGATCAAATCAAATAAGTTTATTTAAATCAAACCAAAGCTTCTTTATTAATTAAGTTTTGGATTAGATTTGACTTAAAAAGGAGAAGAGAAATCATCACTTGTTATTTTAAATCCAAATTTGATTTTAATTTGGGTTAATTAAGTTGAACCCTTAATTAAATGAATTTATTACCCTTATTAATGTCACCTTAAAGTAATTAACTAAATAATTATGAGCCAACATGATATGCATGGAAAATAAACTTGCAATGATCCTAGGAAATAAAAGGGCCTAATGCAATTAGCTCATGATTAATAGTAAATTAGATTAAGGGACTTAATTAATTACTCTTATGGTTTTGCCACACATGTGGACTAACCATAATTTCATGAAACTCCTTTAGGTTATTAAAACAGATCTACCCCATGATAATTAATTAAGGTCCGATGTGATTATGATTTCAATTTGATTAAGTGATTTAATTAATTAGTTAAATCTTAATTAATTTCATTTTAAAAAGGGTGAAATGAACTTAGGGAAAGCCTATTCCTTAGTTCACTTGAACAATGGTTAATAAACTTAATTAACCAATTTATTACTGTTCATGGGATTAATTAATTATTAATTAACTTAAAAGCCTAGTTAAGATTTAATTAATCAATTTTCCTAATTAAGTGAGCAATAAATCCCAATAAAATCATGGGAGGAAGAGCTTATCCTATTAAGTTAACCCACAAAATTTGGGATTAATTGCTTAAGTAATTAAGGAGTAATTAAGCTAATAAATTTTGTAATTAAACCTCAATTAAACATTAATTACTATTCAAAATGAGTTAAGATCATTTTTTTTATTAACTCTCCTCTAAAATACCTTTAAAATGAGTATTTATTTGCATTTTTTTATTTCTCTATGATTTTTTATGATTTTTAGAAGTTTCACCCATTAAAAATGATTAATTATGCCTAGTTAAAGCCTAATCCTATTGGCGTCACATGGCATTGTAAGATTGGCGACTTAAAACTTATCTGACTCGGTGCCCACGTGGTACCAGCGAGCACACTTTCTCGTCCACCGTCCAATCTAAGATCGGATGACTACGATTAATCTCAGTGCTTAATAAGATTAAATCAAATCGATCTAGTGGAACTAATCACGACTATACATTTCGATCACACAGAGCAAACTCTGTGTGATCTAACGTTAGGCGAGTAAGGGAGAATCGAGTATGTCCACCATTTCTCACTTGATCTGAGCTCACCCAAGCTCGAATCAACTCCAAAAGGATCCCATACCTTCACGACATCAATTGGAGGGGATCCAACGATGAAGATCACACGAGATGCAAGTTTTCATTAAAAAGCTCCAACCCATTTTTGCTTAAGGATCAGTTTTGGAAGCATACCTCGTCGAAGCTCAAGACCGGTGGCTCGAACAATTGAGGAAGCTTGATCTAGTGGAGATGAAGCCAGTTGAGCAGTAATTGGATTAATTTCTTGATGTTCACTCAGAAGGCCATGGACTGATGATTTGGAGCTCAGCTTGATCAAAGTCCCACCTCTGATGCTCAGGAAGCTTGGTAGATGATTCATTTTTGCTCGATGAGGCCTAGGGAAGGTGCGCACAAAGTTAATTTGAGTTTGATGGAGAAATGGGGAAGTTAGGTCAAAAATGGGAGTGTCCTATTTCTTGATGGACAGGAATGGCATTTCCTGATCGAGGAACAAGCTTTAGCTTAGGGAAATGGCTCTAGCAGTCATATTGGGTAGCTAGATCTCTAAGGAATGATTTATGTGTGTATTTGAGTTAAAATGAGGGGATGTATACCCCCGTTCATCGTGATCAGACAGTGGGATCAAGTTTGGCTTCTAGTGGCCGTCCAACCATCTCAGTGAGTCCTGGGTGGTAGGGAGGAGGTGAGTTGGCTAGGCTTGGTTAGTTGAAGGTGTGGAGGTGGCTGCCAACGAAGAATCATGGGTGTCCTATTGGTTTTAAATGCTCCAATGGGGAGGATGAGGTGATTTCAGTTACCATGGGTCATGGTCAACCCAACCACCCCTTGGGTCAGGTTAGGCAGTGTCCTAGGTGCATAGGTCGACCACTAGGAGAGTACCAAGTGGCCAAGGGATGGAAATGACCATTTACATGGGTGATTTATCTCATGTGATTCCCTTGACCCAAGGGTAGAATGATCATTTGACATTTGATTTGATTTGGCAGATTTGAAATGAGTCAAAAGTGGGTTAGCCCAAATTTCAAGTTAATTGGAGTTGATTTCGTTAGGTTTGGCTTAATTTGACTCATTTAGGTCAAATTGGGTTAGGTTGGGTTAGGTTGACCAATTGATCAAATTGGGTCAAACCAAGGGCTGGGTCAAGTTCATATGATCCATTGGGATGTTTTGCTTATATTTGTTTGGTTTAGTTTGGCTTAGATTTGATTTTGACTCATTTGAATTCATTTGGGTCAAATGGATTAAGTTGACCAATTTGACCAAATTGGCCAAATTGGCTTGGTGTGTTTTTTTGGTTTAGTTGACCAATTGAAGATGATTGTAGGCTTTGGTTTTAATTAATTTGCATTTGGTTTTGATTTAGGCCAACTTGAAACTTTAGGTCAATTGAAACTTTAGGTTCAATTGGGTCCAATCATGGCTTTGGTCAAGTTCAACAATTAATTTGGAATGAACTTGAGCTATTGGTTGCAATCAATTTGGTTTATATTTTGATTTGACCCAATTTGGTATTTTAGGTCTACTTGGGTCAACTTGGGTCAAGAGGGCCAATTGGATTTGGTTTGACTCGAAGGTCAAGTCATATTCAAATATTTATTTTGATTTTGTATGAATCATTGACGGGCTTAGTTACAATTTGGGTAGTTTGGGTTCATATGGTTACAAGGACTTGGTCAAAATGACTTGGTTTGATTTTTGATCAATTTTGATAGATTAGATTAGCTCAAATAGGTCAAATTGACTACTTTGGGTCAAGTGGACCAATTGGGTTTAGGGCTTGATTTTGTTGAGTTTGATTTAGTTGAGTTTATATATGAATTTGGATTGATATATTCAATTCAATTGGCTTAGGTTCAAATGGGTTTTGGTTCATTTGAACATTTCAAGTCAAAAGGGTTAAGTTGGGTTTGACTTGGGTTGATTTTGGTTTGGCTTGATGATTGTAAATTTCATTTATATTTGTGAATATGATTTAAGGTATGATTGATTCATGAGAAAATCAAATGAATTTGGGTTTTGGAATGAAGGATTTTGGCTAAGTCCATGGATTTGGGTCATGTGGCTTAGGTTTGGATTTTGATTTGATTTGATTTAGTTTTGATGATTTAAATGTATATTTCATTTAAATTTATGAATATGATTGAAAAATTATTGATTTCTGAGAAAATCAATTGAGTTTGACTTTATTTGGATTAAGATTTGGCTAAGTCCATGGGATAGTCATATGGCTTAGAAGGGTTTTCGATTTAATTTGATTTAGTTTGATTTAGTTTTGATCATTTGAATGTAGATTTGATTTATATTTAAAAGATGATGGAAGATATAAATTTATTATGAGAAATCAATTTATTTTGGATTGATTTGGATTAAGATTTGGCTAAGTCCATGGATAGGTCATATGGCTTAGGAAGGGTTTCAAGTTTGGATTTGATCATGGGCTTCAATCATTTGGTTTTGGAATTTGGGTTTGGATTTGAATTGAATTTGATGTTTGAATTGAACTTGAGGTTTGGCTTGAGAAGGTGAACATGGATTGGATTTGGGTTGTAGGGTAGTTGGATTATCCTAATCCCTAAGGCATAACCTAATCCTATGGTTAACCCTTCTAAGTCTTTAGGATTAGTTTAGGTGTTTACATAATTGTTAGAAGTGTCTTATGACTAGGGAAGTCTTAGTTTCTAGAAGACTCCTAAGTCTAAGATGGGATGATTGAATCTGCACTCCAAAAGTGAGGTCAACAGGCCTTAGGCTTCATAGTGTTTCCCTTGGAGATAGATGATTGGAAGACCGAAGCCAAGTTTCACATTATAGACTTGGATACATCTTTCATCGCTTTGCTTGAGAGACCATGAATAAATAAGAACAACATAGTTCCATCCTTTCTATATTAGTGTATGAAGTTTGCGAGAGGTGAGATCGTCTACTGTGTCGAAGGAGATCTCATGCCATTTATAGTTCATGAGGTCGGCATATATGAGGATGTGGCTTACGACCTCCCTCAAAATCAACAAGTCTATTCTCACGAACTTGGCCAATGTTTAAAATAAAAAAGATAAAAAGAAAAAAGAAAAAGAAAAAGAAAGAAAAAAAGAAAAAGAAAAGAGGAAATGAAAAGGAAAATAAAAGGGGACTTGGAGGAAAAAGTGGAGCTTGACATTAGATTCCACCCACAGTTCGTTACTCCATTCGAACATATGGGTAGGATGACCTGACCTCCACCAGGTATAGGAAGAGGCCACTTTGGAGGCAGTCCCAGGGGTGGAAAACCTCATTATTGGCCACCAAATAAAAGATATGTCCCAGCTACCAGGAGTACACCTGCTATTCACATAGACTTAGAATCTAATTTATAGGACGAGTCTTATATGGTTAGCACACCAACTAGCTCTTCTCAGTCATAGATTCCCTTGGAGGTGACACTTGAGCCAGATAGCAATGAAGACTGGGCTCCAAAGCAAAGCATAAGTGTATCCAAGTCTATATGTGAAATAGTTAGGCATCAATTGGGAACCTTAGCTCTAACCCAACTTTCCTCTCAAAAAGCTGAGGGTTTGGTAGCAAGGAAGCCCCTAAGTCATCCACAGGTGTGAAGACTCAGAGGTTCTTTCTGGGATCATCATCCTCAAGTAAAGAAGTTGATGTAGAACTTGAGGATGATTCATATAAAAATTTAATATAATTACCTTTTGATTGGTACTTGCCTTGTGTTCATAATTTCACAAAGAAAGGGTTAATCCCATATACTTGGTCAAGAAACTGATCAATGCTAGCTCATCCGAGAAGAAAAATACCCTACCTGGTTAGCCAACGTCATCCCAATTAAGAAAAAGAATGGCCAAATTCACATATGTGTTAATTTAAGAGATTTAAATAAGGCATGTCCAAAAGATGAATTTCAACTACCAATCCCAGAGCTGATGGTATACATTACCTCATCTTATGCAGTCTTTTATTCCATGGATGTCTCATCTAAATATAACCAAATAAAGATGGCCCCTGAAGATGAAAGAAACACTACTTTAAAACTTCGATCAGAATCTATTGCTATAAGGTCATGCCTTTCAGCCTTAAAAATGTTAGTGCTACATACCAACGGGCTATGACTCAAATCTTTGATGAACTCATTCATCATCAACTCAAGTGCTATGTCGATGATCTCATGGTCAAAAGTAGAGAAAAAGAAGAAGATCTCTTTGACTTGAGAGTATTTTTTGAACTGTTAAGTCATTTTAATCTCAAAATGAACCCCCTGGAGTGTTCATTCAGAGTAGCTTTAACAAAATTCTTGATTTGTTGTCCAACACCAGGGAATCAAAATCGATCTAGAGAAGATCAAGGCGATATTAGAAATTACACCCCTTAAAAGTTTAACTCAACTCAGATCATTCCAAGGGCGATTAGCATATCTAAGATGCTTTATATCCAACATATCAGGAAGATGTCAACCATTCTCAGCAGTTGTCAAAAAGGATGCCAAGTTCAAGTGGGATGACATGTTTGAGCATGCCTTCGAAGACATCAAGCATTACTTGATGACGCACGTTCTAGAAGCCCCATATGCCGCTACTTTCTTAATCGCTATGTTAGACGACTCCCTTGGTGCTTTGTTGGCCCAAGCCAATGACGAAGGGAAGGAAAACACACTCTACTACCTCAGCCATCATCTAATCCCTACAGAGGCTAATTATCCACCCATTGAGAAGCATTACCTAGCTTTAATCTTTGCATCCCAAAAGCTATAGCACTACATGATTCCTCATAAGGTGAATTTAATATCTAGGAGCAATCCACTATAGTATCTCATGACACGGTCGATGCTATCCGACGGGCATGACCACGATCCTCTCACGACATTACCTTCGCACTCCATGTGGTGAAAGGACAAGCGCTAGTGGATTTCTTAGTAGTACACCCACTTCCTGTTGATTCTCTGCTTAGTGATGATCTCCCTATTGAACAATTATGAACTTAGGGGATACTAGCATTAATCGCTAGAAGATGTACTTTGATGGTGCAGCTTCCTCTCAAAGAGGAGAAGAACCATAATCTATTATTCCAAGAAAGGTAGTGGTAGGAATAGTTCTCTTAATTCAGGACCATGATGTGATGAGATTCTCATATCAACTATTCAATCCTTGCACAAATAATGAAGCTGAATATGGTGTTCTTTAACTGAGTTAGCCACTCACAGAATATTAACATCTTTGGGATTCTTAGCTAGTTATCAACCAAATCGTTGGGTCCAATAAGGTTATAGAGCCTAAGCTCCATCACTACCATAAGTACACCATGGAGTTATTAGCCTAAATCCCATAGGTTACCATTTATAAGATTCCTCAAGGAGAGAATGTCATAGCGTATGCTTTAACCAAGCTTGCTAAGGAGTTGGCATGTCCAGAGGTTGTGTCTATATCAATAAAAGTCCAAAATAGATAAGTCTTATCCCTTATGGATATTGAACTCATCAAAAAGTACTCTCTTGAAGGGGAGGTTTCCATTGCCTAGAAGGATGAGGAGTTAGATTGGAGGCAACCATTCATGGATTGCCTAAATAAAGGAAAACTACCTAAAGAGAAGTCCCAAGGCCATTAGATGAACTGAGAGCACTTTCCTACGCTCTTGGATGGTGTCTACTGATCTTTGATCATATGTGGTTATGTTCTTTAGACAAGCACGAAGCCTGTAAGATCATGATCGAGGTACACTCAGGATTATGTGTATCTAACCAATCTGGTCCGAAGATGAAAGCCAAGATCAATAGACTAGGATATTGTTGGCCATCGATGATCAAAGATTGCATGGATACGGCTAGGCGATGCAACCAATGTCAAACACATATCTTTTATCTCAGGCTACTCTGAGTTGAGATAACGTCCCCAATGACACTACGTTTACTATAGGTCAGACATGCTACCCTGCTAGTGTCACCATGGTCTTCTTACTTTGGAGGATGTAAGTCCGCTATACTTTCCTTCCTTACTTGGCCACTACACGATGAGCCTTGTTAGTTTGGTAGGCCTCATGGCCGTAAGCTACCTCATGTTGGCTTCATTTAAGAGGATGTGAGTCTACTACGCTTTCTTCTTGGATTAGCCTTCATGCATTGACTGGGTCGAGTATATTTGAGGTTTAGGATAAGTCCCCTAGCAGCTCCTTCCCTCCTGACTACTTGAAGTCTAGGTCCAGTCCTTCCTCAGGGCTCCCTGCTTAGTAGTCATTCTAGGTCAAATAACATCCGTCTCCGGCCAATGACTATCCCGATGATCGCTTTTGGAAAGTTGTAAGCCTACATGCTTTCTTTCCAAATTTAATGTT
Source organism: Cymbidium sinense (assembly GCA_021442155.1). Classification (NCBI taxonomy): domain Eukaryota; kingdom Viridiplantae; phylum Streptophyta; class Magnoliopsida; order Asparagales; family Orchidaceae; genus Cymbidium; species Cymbidium sinense. The sequence goes on along the minus strand of CM038214.1, from coordinate 321,956,362 downwards.
GTACACCGATGGGCACCTTAGGTTGATTGGTTATCACTATGCTAATGGATACACCACTCATGCTGATACAGCTTAGATTGGTTGGTTCTTACACCTTAGGATACACCACTCATGGAAGATGTAAGTTTGATATGCTTTCTCCTTGAGTTGGCCAGTGTACACCTATAGGCTTTCTTTTCTGGGGCTTAGGATAACCCCCTTAGCAACACCTCTCATGTGGTCATTATATTTGAATCATGTCTTTTGTGACCCCATTTAGACACTACCTAGATTGCTATTGAATTGGATAGTTCCACTTTCCTAGTAATGACACCTATGATTGGAGAATTCATCCTATGGATGTGCAGATTCTCCCTTGGTCAAGTAAATCTGAGACAGGTCAAAGCTGACATGGCCCCTTCTCAGTGTGGTTCCTCACACACCAATAGGGTTTATGCAAACATATAAACAAAATATATATTCACTTATGGATTAAAAGAACACCCCTAGCAGTACCTTTTTTCAAGCAAGTATCCCATCTTTAGGGCAGTGTCACCAGAACTCCCTATAAGAATCTCCTAACTACTATTTAGTTAATATAAGTACCTAGCAACATTCACTTAGTAGTCGCCTCTAAGTCAAGTTTGATTTGTTGTACTACCAACAGGTCACCCTAGCAATTATTCCCTATTTTAGAAGATGTAAGTCTACTACGCCTTCTTTCTAGCATAGTCGTTGCACAATGAAAGGCAACCCCTTATGTTGGCTTACTCTACCCCATGACCAGTAGACTATCCCTTTGGACTTGTAAATCTGAGATAGGACAAGTCTGATATAGCCCTATTTTAGTGGGTCCATCACACACTGACATGGTCCATAAATTAAATCTATCAAATTTGACCAAGCTCACATCCCCAGTGGATATGCCCTCAATTCAAAATTAAACTAAACCAAACAAACCATATCAAATCATAATAAATTAAGATAAAATTAATTTTGACTACTTTTGAGTTGACATAAGTCCTCAGAAGCATTCACTCAGTAGTCTCCCTAGGTCAAGTTCGATTTATTGTGCATTCAATAGGTCACCCCAGCAGTTGTTCCTCACTTTGGAAGATGTAAGATGCCTTCTTAGCATGGTTGTGTACACAAAGAAACCCTTTTGGCTCTACCTCCAGACTATCCCTTTGGATTTGTAAACCTGAGGTAGGTCAATGCTGATATAGCCCCTTCTCAGTGGGTCCATTATACACTGATAGGGTTCATACATTAACTTAGACTAAATTAAACCCAATCTGATTTTCCTAGTGGAGTTAAATTGTAATCTTCTCCCTAGTGGAGCCCTAAATCATATATAAATAAGTCAAGCAAACAAATCAAATTCAAAACCAACCTCCCTAGAGGATCCAAATTAAACCAACTCCCCTAGTAGAGTCTAAATCAAAGAAATCCAACCAAACTCTTATCCCCAATGGATATATCCCCAAACACATCTATGAAATCAAACTCAAATCCCAATCCCAGTGGATAGCATGAACTTGCTTCCCTAGTGGAAGGTTCATATTCCAGATCCCTAGTGGAGTCGTTCCCATATCTCTAGTCGATATGCCTCCACATCAATTAAAATAAAACAAATTATAGTCGATTCAATCTTAATCCCTGATGGATTATAGATTCTTATCCCTAGCGGATCTTCATTTGACAAATCATATAATCAAATCAAATTCATACCTTAGCCCCAACTTATTTTCTTCTTTTATGCCCTCGACATAGACCCCTCACATGTATGATCCCCTAGCGGATCTCCCCTTCCATGTCCTTGACATGGAATTCTCATCAAATCTTATTTCTTCTCTTATGCACACCTTTAATACTTCAACCAAAAGCCTAATAATGTATTCCTTCAAATTACATCATCTTAACATTGTAATCAACATTTTATGATTTGTGATGGTGCAAGCTCAAACTAACTATACAATATCATGCTAGACATATTATTGTGTGAATTAACACACTATATTATATTATAATTTGCTATAATATAATATATTGTCTAACGTTACACCTCATTAGAATCACTTAAAAGGAATGAATAACAAAATTTTTTAAAAATATGAATATTGTTCATTTTGGATGTAAAAGTATTATTTTTCTAATAGAAATGGTACAAAATAGCATAATTTTGGTGTTTCCTCTTGGTGTGTGTCGTGAATTTAGCCAAATTCTTCCATCTCAAATTTCAAATTAACATTTTTGTGAGTTTTGACCCAATGCATTATAACAAAAGTAAAACATACTAAAATGTACAATAACATTTAGTAACACACCACCACATTCATATATATATGTGAAGTTATATTATGTGTACATTATATTTTAATATGATTTCATATAATATATTATCTTACATTGCACCTTAAAATGAATCACTTTAAGCAAAAAAAATTATAAAATTTGGTTGAAAATGAACATTTATTTTGGATGCAAAATTCCATTCTTTTGATTAAATGACACACCATAGCATACCCCAATGATGTTCCATAAAGCATAACTTAAATTTGGTTAGATCCCATCATCTCAGCCTTTAAATCAATATTTTTATGAATTATACCAGTACGAACTCTACTACATCATACTATAATATACAAAAATATGCTAAACAACAAGTATTAATACATAATAGTATGCTATAATGCATGATTCTACACTATGTTATTACATCCTATATTATAATACATGATAACATATTATATTATATTATATTATATTGCATATCACTTCTCAAGGGATTGCTTAAGATAAAAAATATAAAATTAATCTAAACAATACAAAAATTATATATTTTAGTCATATGACTTACATATTTTTAATTGAAACAATATATTATGATACCATGCTTTACTAATTATGAATTTGGAAAAATTCCACCATTTTAAAGTGTAAATCAACATTTTTATAAATAATGCTAGTGTAGGCTTGACTGCATGATTGTAAAATACTAAAATAATTTAAAATGTGTAGAATAATATATTATGATAAATGATGCTATACTATGCTACAAAATATAATATTTATTTTGAACATAAAATTTTACTTTTTAGACTACAAGTGGTGTAGCACACCTTTGGTACTACAACCTAATTCCCACTTCAAATTTAACAAATTTCATCATCTAATTTATTAAATCAATATTTTTATGATTTATATTAATATAGACTATCACAATACCATAATATACTAAAACATTTCAATACATCTTATAACCACCAAAAACACATCAATACATGCTCATATATATGATGCTACATTATACTATAATATATGGTACTACAATATGATTTAGGGTTAGGGTATAGGGTATTCAAATCTATAATAGTCAATGGAAAGTCTTTTGAAGACATTTTCTTTAGCTACCATAATAATGTTAGGATTAGGTCATTCTTCATATCTACTACTAAGGACATCTTTATTCAAGAGTGGTCTAGAGTTTAGGTTTTAGGGTTTAGGGTTTGGTGTAAGGTTTAGGGTTGTAGGTTTTAGGTTTAGGGTTTATGATTTTAGGTTTAGGTTTAGGGTTTAGGTTTAGGGTTTAGGGTTTAAGGTTTGTGGAGTTTGGGTGTGGTTTAGGGTTTAGGGTTTAAGTTTATGGTTTAAGTTTTAATTTAGGGTTTAGGATTTATGGTTTTTTTAATAGAGACCAAATTAAGATTCAACATTTCTTCTTTTCAATTTATCAACCAAGTAGCACACCAAGTTTTCTAAGACATAAGTGACGACATAGATAAAAAATGAGCACCCACAGAGCAAATCAAAACCATAGATAAGTAGATCCATCTCTACTATAAAGATATAGTACCATAAGTAGTAGATCAGATCGGCCATTCTTTAATTTCTCTAGTTCCCATTAGAATCACCCCCGCCTCTCAAGTAGTGAGATCTGCCATAATATCCTTGATCTGCCTTTGCCACCTTGATCAGGTTTAGGATTGTAACCTCCATCGATCCTTTTACCTCCATAACCACCACTTCTCTGAGAACTACCTCCATATCCACCAGCACCTCTAGATGCCCCACCACCACTACGATAATCGCCACCTTCACCTTCGTCTCCACTGCCAATTCTAGATTGAGCCTAATTGATGGTGATCTTCCTTCCGTCAAGGTTTTGCCCATTCTGGTTTAAGGTAGGTTTAGTGAAGGTTAGTTTTCATGGGTTTTAGGGTTAGTTTAAGATTTAGGGTTTAGGGTTTGTGGTTTAAGGTTTGGATTCAGGTTTTAGGGTTTAGTGTGGGTTTAGGTTCTGTGGTTTGGATTTTAAGGTTTGGGATAGGGTTTAGGGCTTGTGGCTTAGGGCTTGTGGTTTAGGGTAGTTTGTGGGTTTAGGGTTTAGGTTGGTTTTAGGGTTTAGGGTTTAGGATTTAGGTTTAGGTTTTAAAACTACAAACCAAGTAGGTTTAGGTTCATTTAGTTTATTTTATTTATTTGATTTTATTTTTATTTAGGTTTATTTTTTATTTTTATTTATTAGTTTAGGTTTTTTATTTTTTTTTATTTTTAGGTTTATGTTTATCTTTTATTTGTGTTTTATTTTATTTTATTTTTTAGGTTTAGGTTTTATTTTTTTATTTTATTTTTTTATTTTAGGTTTTTATTTTATATTTATTTAGTTTTAGGTTTTAATTTAGGTTTTATTTTTTTTATTTTAGTTTATAGGTTTATTTTATTTTATTTATTTGGGTTTAGGTTTATTTATTTATTTTAGTTTTATTTATTTTAGTTTAGTTTAGTTTATTTTGTTTTTATTTTATTTTATTTAGGTTTAGGCTTTTGTAGTTTATGTTTATTTTAGGTTTATTTTTTACATTTAGGTTTTTATTTAGTTATTATTTTATTATATTTTATGTTTATTTTATTTTTATTTTAGGTTTAGTTTTTATTTTATTTAGGCTTTTTATTTTTTGTTTAGTTTAGGTTTTTATTTATTTTATTTTAGTTTAGTTTTTATTTTTTATTTTATTTTACTTTTAGGTTTATGTTTAAGTTTAAGTTTATGTTTTAATTTTATTTTATTTTATTATTATATTTTTAGTTTTTATTTATTTATTTTTTAGGTTTTATTTAGTTTAGATTAGGTTTTTAGCTTTAGGATTTTTGGGTTTAGGTTTAGAGTTTAGGGTTTGTGGGTTAGTTCTGGGGTTTAGGCTCAGGGTTTAGGTTTAGGGTTTGTTTTAGGTTTTGTTTAGGGTCTAAGTTTTAGTTTAGGGTTTCTTTTTCTTTAATAGAGAACAAATTCATATTCAACATTTCTTCTTTGATTTTATCAACCAAGTAACACCTAAGTTTTCTAAGACACAAGTGACGACATAGATAAAAAATGAGCACCCGTAGAGCAAATCAAAATCCCTAGATAAGTAGAACCGTCTCTACTATAATGACACAGTTCCATAGGTAGCTGATCTCATCGATCATTCTTTAGTTTCTCTAGTTCCCATCAGAACCACCCCCACCTCTCGACAAGCGGGATCCATAATCATATCCTTAATATCTCCCTCCACCACCACCATGATTGTAACCAGTTCCTCCCACCTCCATAATCATTGCCACCACCACCTCCACATCCACCAAGACCTCCGCACCTCACCACCACTATGATAATCACCGCCTTTACCTTCTTAGATCTCCCAGCCTACTGATTGATGTTCCCCGCCATCAAGGTACCATTCTGTGGTTAAGTTGGGGTTGTGATTTATGGTTTAGTTTGGGGTTTAGGATTTGTGGCTCGTTTGTGGTTTTGGTTTGGTTGTGGTCTGTGGTTTGTGGTTTGTGGGTTTGTGTGGTTTAGGGTTTAGGCTAGGGCTTGTGCTTAGGGTTTTGGTTTGTGGTTCAGTTTAGGGTTTTAGAGTTGGGTTTTAGGGTCAGGTTTATGGTTTGGGTTTAGGGTTAGTTTTGGGTTTGTGGTTTAGGGTTTGTGGATTTAGGGTTTAGAAATATTTTTTTTAAATTAAGTAACCAAGACATTTAGGTTTATTTAATTTATTTAATTTTTTATTTATTTGAGTTTATTATTTTTTATTTTATTTAAGTTTATTTTTTTATTTAGTTTAGTTTATTTATTTGGTATTTATTTTAGTTTTGGTTTTTTTTATTTATTTTTTAGTTTAGGTTTAGTTTTCTATTCTATTTTATTTTATTTTAGTTTAGTTTTATTTTTATTTTCTTTGATTTAGGTTTAGTTTTTATTTTAATTTTAGGATTAGGTTTTAAGTTTTTATTTTAGGTTTGTTTAGGTTTTATTTTAGTTTAGGTTTAACTTTATTTTTTAGTTTATTTTATTTTATTTAGTTTAGGTTTATTTTTTATTTTTAGGTTTAGTTTAGGTTTTATTTATTTTAGTTTATTTATTTTATTTTAGGTTTTAGTTATTTATTTTGTTTATTTTATTTTTTATTTTAGGTTTAGGTTCTTTTATTTTTATGGTTTAGTTTTATTTTTTTTTGGTTATTTTAGGTTTTATTTTAAGTTTATTTTTTTTTTGGTTTATCCAATTATTTTTTTTATTTTAGGTATCATTTTTATTTATTTTATTTTATTTATCCAAGTTTATCTAGTCTTTAATTTTAGTTTAGGTTTATATTTATTTAGTATTTTTTGTTTTATCATTTATTTTTATTTTTTATTATTTATTAGTCTCTTTTAGCTTCAGCCTGTGGTTCTTGTGGAGTTTTGGTGGCTTTTTTAGAGCCCAGGGCCCAGTTCATAGAGGGTTTACTCAGGCTCAGGTCATAGTTTGGGTCATGGCCCAGTGGCTTTTAAGTATCAGTGGCTAGTGGTTTGTGGCAGTGTGGCTTAGGCTGGGTTTTGGGTCTTCAGCAGGTCAGGCCTTGGCTCAGATCTTAGTGTGGTTTGTGGTCAGGCCTAGTGGTCATTTAGTCATGTTTACAGGGCCTGGGTTTTGTGGTTTGGGCCTAGGATTTAAGTAGGTCTTTTAATTAAGCAAACCCATGTTTAGTATTCGTTAATTAGTATTCTTTATTTATTTTAGTTTATTTTTATTTTATTTTTATTTATGTTTATTTTATTTTTTAATTTAGTTTATTTGTTAGTATTTTATTTTATTTTAGGTTTTCATTTTAGTTTATTTTTTAGGTTTAGGTTTATGTTTTAGCTGAGTTTTATTTTTATATATTTAGGTTTATATTTTATCTTTTATTTTTTAAGTCTAGTTTATATTTTATTTTATTTTTTTCAAGTTTTTTATTTTAGGTTTACTTTTAGGTTTTATTTTTAATTTAGGTTTAGGTTTTATTTATTTAGTTTATTTTATTTTATTTAGTTTAGGTAATTTAATTTATTTTAGTTTAGTTTAGGTTTTATTTATTTTAGTAGTTTATTTTAGTTTAGGTTTAGTTTATTTTATTTTGTTCATTTTATTTTATTTTAGGATTAGGATTTTTTTATTTAGGGTTTATATTTTATTTTTAGTTTTATTTTAAGTTTTATTTTAGGTTTAGGTTTTTTATTTTATTTATTTTATTATGTTTATTTTATTTTATTTTTATTTTATGTTTAGTTTTATTTTATTTTATTCTTTTTTTATAACATTTTATAGTTTTTTTTTATTTATTTTATTTTATTTTTATTTTATTTTATTTATTTTTAAGCTTATGTTTAGTTTATTTTATTTATAGCCAGTTATTTTTTATTTTATTTCATTTATTTAGTTTTATATTTAGATTTCTAGGTCAGTGGTTAGGTTTGTGGATTTAGTGGCAGTCAGTGGTCAGTAGTGGTTATTTTGTTCATTAGTTTTTTGGGTAGGGTCAGCTCAGGGTTGTGGTTGTGGTCAGTGGCTCAGTCAGGCCCAGTTTAGGGCCTTGGTTATGTGGCCTTGTGGCTAGGTCAGCTATTTAGTGGTTTGTGGTCAGGTTTAGTATTTAGGGTTCAGTGGCTTACAGGGAAGGTAGTGGAGAGCCTTTTATGATCATTAGGTGTTTAGTTTATCATATTTTATTTATTTATATTTTATCTTTATTATTATTTGGTTTATTATTATTTATATTAATTTAGTTTATTTTTTATTTTAGTTTATTTTAGGTTTATTTATGTTATTTTAGTTTAGTTTTTTTAGCCAAGTATTTATTTTTTATTTTGTTTAGTTTTATTTTATTTTAGGTCTAAGTTTATTATTTTAGGTTTTATTTTAGTTTATTTTAGTTTTATTTTATTTAGTTTAGGGGTTAGGTTTATTTATTTAGTGTTATTTTATTTAGGTTTATTTTATTTAATAGGTTTTATTTTATTTATTTTATTTTAGTTTTTTTATTTAGTTTTATTTTATTTTATTTTATTTTATTTAATTTAAGTTTTATTTTAGGTTATCTTATTTATATTTATTTATTTTTATTTAGTTTATTTTTATTTTATTTTATTTAGGAGTTTTTATTTTATTTTATTTTATTTAATCCAAGTTTTAGTTTTTAATATTTATTTTATTTAGTTGGCTCAGTTTGTGGTTGATTAGGTTGTGATCGGGGGTTATTTTTAAGTTTGGTCTTTTGGCCTGTTTTAGGCTTTAAGCCTAGGGCCCAGGTGTGGTAGGCCCAGTGGTCTGGGGCCCAGTCAGTAGGCTCAGTGCCTGTGGATCTAGGGCCCAGTGGTCAGGTGGGTCAGTATCTTTTATTTGTTCTTTTTTAGATTACAAACCACAGTCTGGTATTTAGATATTTATTTTAGTTTATTTTATTTTATTTATTTTATTTATTTATTTATTTATTTTATTTTATATTAGTTTATTTATTTATTATTTAGTATTTATCTTGGCTCAGTGTTTATTTAGTTTAGTTTTATTTAATTTGCTGGGTTTATTTTATTTATATGAGTTTAGGTTTTATTTATTTAGTAGTTTTTTTTATTTTGTTAAGTTTTAGTATTTTTAGTTTAGTGTTTGAGTTTTATTTTATTTAGTTTAGGTTTATTTAGTCAGTTTATCTTTTAGGTTTATTTATTTTTATTTTATCTAGTTTAGGTTTATTTTATTTTATTTTGGTTTAGGTTTTAATTTAGTGGTATTTATTTTATAATTTATTTTGTTTATGTAGGTTTATTTTATAGGTTTTTTTATTTATTTATTTTATTTTATTTTAGGTTTATTTTATTTTATTTTATTTTTATTTTATTTAGATTTTATTTTATTTAGTTTTTTTATTTATTTTATTTTACTAGTTTTATTTTATTTTATCTTTATTTTAGGTTTAGTTTTATTTAATTTATTTTAGATTTTATTTAATTTTTGGTTAGATTTAGCTTTTGTGGTATTTTGTGGTTTATTTGTTTTATTTTAGGTTTATTTGTTTTATTTTAGCATATTTAGTTTATTTTATTTTATTTTATTTTATTTAGTTTGTTTAGGTTTAGTTTATTTTTAGTTTAGGTTTATTATTTTAGTTTAGTTTATTTAAGTTGTTTATTTTATTTTGTTTCTTTTATTTTATGTTTTTTTATTTTATTTTAGGTTATTTTATTTTATTTATTTTTTATTTTAGGTTTATTTTTTATTAGGTTTTTTATTTAATTTTATTATATTTTATTTTAACTCTTTTATTTTATTTTTTTATCTAGTTTTATTTATTTGTGGGTTTTTTTATCCAGGTTAATATTATTTTTATTTAGTTTAGGTTTTATTTATTTTATTTTAGTTTTTTTTATTTTATTTTAGGTCATTTCTTTATTTATTATTTATTTTATTTTGGTAGTTTATTTATTTATCTTAGTTTAAGTTTTATTTTAATTTTAAGCTCAGTTTTAGTTTTTGTTTAAAGTCCTGGATCAGGTTTGTTTAGTTTATTCTTTATACCTTTCAGCTCAGTTTTTTTGGTTGGCCCAGTGGCTAGGTCTTGTGGCCCAGGGCTCATAAGTGGCCTTATTTTCAGGGCTCATAATTGGGTCATAGGTTGTATTTAGGATCTCAGTGGCTCAGTGGTCCGTGATCAGGTCATAGGGCCAAAGGCCTATTTTAGAGCCAGTTTGGCTCAGTGGTTTATCTTTTCAGTGGAGGGTCAGGATCAGGTGGCTCAGGGCCCAGTGGCCTCAGTGGCCCAGGTCAGGCCTTAGAAGGGAGTAGAGTTTAGTGGCCTGATAGGTATGTTATTTGCCTAGTTTTCAGGTAGGGTATTTGGCCTCTTTTAGTCATTCAGGTACTCAGTTTAGTGCCTTAGGGCTCAGGGTTTGTGGTTTAGTAGGATTTTTTTAAATTAGTTAACGATGTTTAGGTTTTTTTGTTTATTTTATTTATTTTAGTTTATCATTTAGTATTTATTTTATATTTATTAGTTTATTTGTTTTATTTTAGGTTTATTTATTAGTTTTTTTTTTATTTTTAAGTAGGTTTAGATTTATTTTACATTTTAGTTTAGTTTTATTTTATTTTATTTTTAGGTTTTATTTTAGTGCCTAGGTTTTTTATTTTCTTTTAGGTTTAGGTTTTGGTTTTTTTTGATTATTTAGGTTTATTTTAGTTTAGAAGTTTATTTTAGTTTATTTATTTAGTTTAGTAGTTTTATTTTATAAGGTTTATTATATATTTTATTATTTAGTTTATGTTTAGGTTTTATTTGTTTATTTTTTTTTTTTAGTTTATTGACGTTTATTTATTTATTTTTGGATATTTAGGAAGTTTTTTTAGTTTTATTTTATTTTGGTTATTTTATTTTTATTGTTTAGTAATTTTATTTATGCTTTTTAATTTATCTTTTTAGTTATTTAAGTTTTATTTATTTATTTAGTAGTTTTATTTTATTATTTATTTGTAGCTAGTTTAGGTTTTTAGTTTAGTTATTTTATTTTATCATTTTTTTTTTTATTTTATTTGGTTATTTATTATAGGTTTAGGTGTGGTCAGTGATCAGGTCGGGTTAGGGTGGAAGGGCTCAGGGTTGCAAGTCAGGCCTAGGCTGGGGTCTTGTTTGGGTCTAGGTTTAGGTTTGTTTGGGGTTTAGGGTTAGTTTGGATAAGGTTTTTTAGGTTGTGGTTTGGCTTAGATTTAGGGTTACAGTTTAGATTTTGTGGTTTAGTGTTGGTTTTATGGTTTATGGTTTAGTTTTAGGTTTAGATTTTATGGTTTGGATTTAGATAAGGTTTCTAGTTTTTTTTAATTTAAACCCACATTTATTTATTTAGTTTTATTTAGTTATTTTTTATTTCAAATTATTTTATTTTTTATTTTTATTTTTTTTATTTTATTTACTTTATTTATTTAGGTTAATTTATTTTATGTTTTATTTTATTTTTTGATTAGTTTAGGTTAAGTTTTATTTTATTTTTAAGTTTAGTTTTAGGTTTTATTTTTTATGTTTAGTAATTTATAGTTTATTTTATTTTATTTTATTTTAGGTTTTTAGTTTAGTTTATAGTTTATTTTTAGGATTTTTATTTTATTTTTTAGTTTTATTTATTTTATTTTGTTTTATTTTATTTTTTATTTAGTTTAGTTTTATTTTAGTTTAGGGTTTAGGTTTTATTTTATTTGTTTTATTTTATTTGGTTTAGTTTTATAAGTTTTATTTTATTTTTTTATTTTATTTTTATTATTTAGTTTTATTTTATTTTATCTATAGTTTATTTTATATTTTATTTTAGTTTTGGTTTTATTTATTTTATTTATTTATTTTATTAGTATTTTATTTTATCATTTTAGTTAGTTTTTATTATTTTATTTTATATCTTTAATCTTATTTAGCTCAGTTTATTTTATTTTATCAGGTTTTATCTTTTAGTTAGTTTCTTTAATTTTTTGTGGGTTTTATGGCTCAGGGTTTAGTTGTGGTCTTGTGGCCTATGGTCTTTGTGGCTTAGGGTTTAGGTCAGGCTCAGTGGCTCTCAGCCTAGCTTAGGGTCAGGTCAGTGGGGCCTGGGTCAGTTCTATCGTGGAGTTGTGCCCAGGTCTTTGGTTAAGTGGCTCAGGTCAGTAGGGCCTAGTGCTCAGTTTTAGAGTGGTCAGGCTCTGTGGCTCAGGGTTGGGGGCCTGTGGTCAGGGCCTGGCTGTGGCCCAGGTAGAGGTAGGCTCATGGCCTATGGCTCAGCCTGGCACCATGGTCTGGCCTAGGGCCTAGGGTTTTTAAATCAAGCAAACCAACGGTTTAGTATTTAATTTATTTAGCATTTATTATTATTTTATTTTATTTTACATTTTATTTAGTTTATTTATTTTAGTATTTTATTTAGTTTATTTTTATTTATTTATTTTTAGTTTTTTTTTTTTAGTTTTATTTTATTTTATTTTTGGTTTAGGTTTTATCTTTATTTTGGTTTATGTTTAGGTTTTTATTTTATTTTATTTGTTTAGTTTTAGGTTTTATTTTATGGTTCTTTATTTTTTTTAGTTTAGTTTAGTTTATTTTAGTTTATTTTATTTTATCTATTTTTTAGGTTTAGGTTTAGTTTATTTTAGGTTTTGGTTTTGGTTTTATTTATTTTAGTTTGTTTTATTGTAGTTTAGGTTTATGTTTATTTTATTTTGTTTATTTTAGGTTTAGGTTCTTTTAGGGGTTTAGTTTTATTTTTTATTTATTTTAGGTTTATTTTTAGGTTTAAATTTTTATTTAGTTTTTATTTTATTTATGGTTTTTGTGCCACCATCCTTCAAGATCTTTGATGGGAGTGGGAACCCACGATAACACATTGAACACTTTAAAATTGTGTAACATGGTCGCAACGACTCCTCTTCGCTTTTTTCATTAAGAATCATCAAGTGTTGCATTTGATTGGTTCAACCGTCGTTTGATGAAGACTTTGTTGAGTCGGAGCACTTCTTCATCAAGAGGTTTGCCGGAGCTCAGCAGAGGGTGATTGTAGGCAACCTCATTGTAGAGAAACAGAAACTCAATGACTCCCTTTTTAATTACATTCTCAGGTGGCACAACTTGTACATGAAATGCAAACCGAACAGCATTACATTGAGATTCTTCTCAAAAATATCCATGGCCCTGTCGCCTTCATGCTTAAGGGCTTTACCATCAAAAACATTCGAGAAATTAATCAACAAGGCAGCTTGCCTATAAGAGGAAGTCAAATAGTTGCCCATTCAACCAATCATCTAGCCTAAGTCGAAGGTGTTGAGAAGAAGCTGTGAGTGTGTCAATGGACGAGGGAAGCAACCAAAGTTTAGTATGAGAGACTATGAGCTCAACAGCCTCTTTTGCCACCTCCTCTTCCACCACCTCACATCATGTGCCACCACAATAATGACCATTTCCACCACCTCAGCCTTACCCAGTGTATTCATATCCATCTAGGTAGCTACTTTCCACATGCCTTGCCAAGATTGAATAAACCATATTCATTCAAGAGGGGGATAGTTAGGAAAATCTTTAAAAATCTCTTAAAGAAACTTGACTTTCAGTTACCAGAGCCTAAGAGGCCAAAGGAAGTGGGCAAGAGCGATGATCCTAGCTATTGCCCATACCACTGCATATTAGGCCATGTCTTAGAGGATTGTATCACTTTTAAGGACTAATTTGAGTGTAGCTACAAATTGAGAACCATAGTTATCCCTAAGGAATACTTATTAAAACAACCATCTATGTAGAGTAATCCTTGGGGAATACTTGGATCCTCTTAAGACCAAAGAAGGTTAGATATCTCCTATCAAACCTCTAAGAAGATCATTTCTAAGATCAAGATGCTTTTCTTGTGGTGCATGAAGTAGCTCAAACCACCAACACCAAGGAAGGTTTGCTGCAAAGGACAACTCTGGAGAAGGTGACAACCCAAGAAAGAGCTCACCATACTTGCGAGATAGTCCAAGATAACCACCGCCCCAGTTCAAGACTCTCCCACCTTGTAGCTACCACCTCTTCTACTGATAGGAGCATTGTATCTATGGATAAGGGCACTAAATCCCTTACTCTGCTTACTTTACTTGATTTATATCATGTACCTCCACCCAAAAAGAAATTAATGAAGAAAGTTGATTCTACTTCTATACTGTTTATTTCTACTGCTCTTGATTTTATTCCAATTGAATGCTCTCCAAATCTAAATAAAAATAATAGCTCTAATAGTTCTGATCCTTTCCTTTTTGATTCAGAGTTAGACAATCCTACTCTAAATCAATCGGGTTCACCTCTTGAGATTGACTTGGAGTCAACCCACTCGAGGATCCCATAAGAGAAGCTATAAGTATGCTATGAGAAGGTAGAACTTTCCACAAGCTCATCATTCCAAGAAGTCACAAGTCAACCCACAATGGCAAAGTTCTACCTCCTAGGGTAGCACCTCAGGATAAGGGTAAGTAAGTCATTAGTTCTAGTGAGCAGATAGTCCCTCCATAGGATGCTCCACCCATGGATATGCTTGTGGAGGACCAAGCCAGAGTTGATTACAATGTCTTAGCTCAACTTAGAAAGTTTCCAACTAAGTTAAGCATATATAACGCCCTCGTCTTATCCAAAAAGATGAGAAAATCTCTTATCAAGGCCTTACTTGACCTAGAGATATGCCTGACCGCTACTAAAGAGGAGGCATGCCACTTGAAGGATATCTTACGAGTTACATTCAGTGATGAAGACTTACTTCTAGGGATGATCAAGCACATCCGTCTATTTACATTATAATGGATGTTGGCAGATACAAGTTATCTAGAGTTCTGTTGACCCAGGTGTATCAGTCAACATTATGAGTCTAAGAACCCTTGACTACTTGAGGATAAACATCTCCAAACTCCAAAAAAAGGATGATGTTGAGAAGATTCAATGAATAAGGTGAGCCTTAGGGGTTTATTTTTTGGATGGGGGGACACCACGCATCATGTGGGGTACTTTTGAGGTGATCGGTATAACATTGAGGTATGATGTACTCTCTAAAAGATATAGCATCACCCTATAATGGACCTAATCACATAATAAAGGACTCTGGCATGGGTCTTCAATGTACTAGATTTCTCTCCTACTTTACATGGATGAATAAAGTAGGTTTATATTAAACTAGTTCTTAAGTTCTCTATGGAGGCAAGCCTCCATAGTTAATTACATCTTAGAAATGAAATTTTTTTAAGAATACTCGATTAAAGTAACAATTATCATCTCCAAAGATTTCAGACTATCAAAAGATTGGTTGTATTTGGAAAAATCAACTCAAAAGTTCAAGGAGAAGACTTATTTTTAAATCCAAAATGAAATAAATAGGAAATGCTCATGATACTAGAAGCCTAGTGAGCATTCATCTATCCTATGGTTGGTCTTTATAATTTTGAAGTTAAGGAGATTTATATGTTTTGAGTTGAAATTTAATTAGATTACTAGCTTATATCCACCAACAAAGGTTGTGGGAATGCCTAAGGTGAGGATTTATGGTCACCAAAGGAAATAGCTACTTCGGATCCTAAATCTAGGGAGCTTTAGTATAAGCTAAAGCACGACCTAAATCTAAGCGATAGGTGGACATAATCCACAAGAGAATTAATTGTCTGACTTCTAGACTTATAATCACCTGAAGTGACCTCCAACTAACTCCTCCTATGATTTTAAAATCATGTAGTCTAGTCTTTTGAATTGTAAGATAGCTAGGGTAGTTATTTAATTAGAAAGAGACTAAAGTCCTAAACACACTCCCTAAGAGATAGAACATGAGGTAAGCATATGACTTAATCTATAGATGCAAAATCTTTTCAAATTTTATTTCATTTTAGACACATCATTTTGATAGAGGCTTTAGGATTTCTGATGCCTAAATGCATGATGAAATAGGTTATGGGTCAAATCAGTGAGAAGAAGGTGTTCTTCACCACAACGGATGCCCTCACAAGTCAAGCATTCCTTTATCATGCAAGGATGGAGATCCTTCATGTTAAAGAGAGAAAGAATATGCATGCATGATGTGAAACATGCAACCATACAAAGGGGGGTTGTTAAATCTTTTAATTATCTTATTTATGTCTTAGGCTTTATGATGAGGTTATGAGTTGTTTAAAATTTAGTTATGAGTGATTATTTTGGTAGAAAAGTTATTTTTATCCTAAGAGCCTAATCATATCCAAGACACATTAAAGCATCAATCATTTAAGAAACTATGAAAACATGTCATCCTAATGCACAATGTAAACATAACATCGAAACAATTATATAACCATCGTGAAA